>MU225297.1:218331-245421 GCA_018584345.1 Thuja plicata | reverse complement strand
GACAGACAGTTATTTGTTTCAAGTATTTCAAAGGCATGCATCTTGTTGGGACTTAATAATTTGAGAAGTATTAATTGGTGGATTAAAGTTTAAATTGGATAAATTTCTGAGGCCACTGATTCACCCCATCCTCTCAGTTATTACTAACACTAATTTCCCATCAAAATACTGATATAGGGCTTTGGACCAAATTTGAGCCAAAACAAGCGGGAACATAACATCTCAAATGTTATGTTCTTGGGTACATAATGTTTGAAACATTATGGACCTAGGAGAATGAGCTGAAATATGAACCGGGTGTTGGGATGATGAGCCATATGCAGGAAAAGAAGAATCAAGTTTCTAGGATCAAGCATAACAGGCATTGAATCTTGAAATCACCAAAATGGGGCCTAGTAAAGAACCCAATTATGGGTGCTAACTTTTTAGGATGGTACACAAGCTAAAAAGGTATTGAAGAAAATGCATTGAGGAGTAAGTGGAGGTCACTGCATGAAAATTATAATTTCTCATAAAATCAAATAAAAAAAGGTATTATTAGCACACACTATTTATCGATACTCATAAAATGGTGAAGAAATGTGAGGCATGTCATAATTTTTTAGGTAAATTGAAATACTCAGGTGCTCTGCCTCTCAGACTAATATAATTAGAGACCCCTTTTTATTAGCGGGCATAGATTTTATTGGAGAAATCGATGAATAATCAAGTGGAAGGCATAGGTGGATCCTTATTGCCACATATTATTTCACAAAATAGATAGAGGTTGTTCCAACCATGAAGGTTACAAGAAAGGTGGTCATGGATTTTATCTTGGATAATATTATCATAAGATTTGGTGTGGCTACAAGATCGATCATGGACAATGTCATGTATGTCAAGTTTGATGATTTTGTTGATTTCTGCAAGTCATATGGCATTGAGATGTCATATTATTCTCCCTGTCACCCCCAACGAAATGACTAGACAGAATCAAGTAATAAAAACTTAATGAAGATCATCAAGAGAAAGGCACTTGAGATAAAGTGCTTGGATGACAATTTGTACAGTATGCGTGTCATTTGATTAGGATGACCTAATTGGTATAAGTGTGTGTTGCACAGAATATTGAATTGTTCAAGTCTTTTTGTATATGTATGGTATGGTGTATGGAATAAGTACGAAGGTGTACAAGTACAAAGGATATGGTCAATAAATGTTGTGAAACATAATGACGAAGTGTGTTTTTGATGTATGTAACATATAATTGTAATCACCATTTATGAGAATGCCTTTTCTACCACAATTCCTCAAATATATTTCATTGTAATGATATGATATTGTATCTTGATAAGAAGAAGTGATATTTAGTTTGCAAGTCCTTTGTATCTTTCCCTAAGGCAGTGCACCTTAGCCTGCAAGTCTCAAGGAGCAGTGAGCTTCCTTGGCTCAGAGCCTAAAACAATTATTGTAAATTAGTTTTCATATAACATGAGTTGAATCTCATAGTGGTTTTTCCCTCCTTGGATTTTCCACGTAAAATATTGGTGTTCTTGTGTGTTGCATGTTTTTCTCTTGTTATTTACTTTGCATATGTGATGAATGGATTGAATAATAATTGATTAGGTTTTAATAAATGTTGATTCACACCCCCCTCTCCCAACATTTAGAATTGTTCAAAAAAATTAGTATATGTGCATTGGAAATGAAAAGAGATTAATTAATTGCATTTTTCCAAAACTGAAATTTGGTTTGGGTAAATAGAGGAAAAAGGAGTTCATTTAGGTTATGCAATTTTGGAGAGAAAAATCAGAGAAGAAGAAGAAACCCTACAACTACAAATTTGTTTTGTTGATTGTAGGAGCCATGGTGAGGAGTTTTTCATGAGTTTTGTGGCATTAATTTAGGAATTTGAAGGTGCTTGGACTGTTGCAACCAATCATGCCTTCACAGGGTGTGTTTGAAGAACTTTGCATTCAAAAAATTTAGTTAGTTGAGGCAAAAACACCACATACTCCTCTAAATTTGTGTGTTTTTTTATTTCTACACTTTTAAAAAATGTTTAGGGGGTTAGAGAAGTCATGTTCCATGAATTAAAACCTTCCATCAAGTAGTTTATCAATTTAGTTGATTAAATTAAGAGATTCTTTCCAAAAATGATATCTCATATTGCCCAATTCACCCTAAGGTTTGGGAAATAATTTTTTTTTAATGAAAGAGGGGTGTTGGGTGCATTTAGATTAAAATGATATTATTAGAATTTGGTTTTCTTATTTTTAAAATTTGATGAATTTTAGAGATATTTTTATGACAGCGTTGAAAATAACTGGTTATTTTTGAAAAAATTACAATGGTAGAAAATTAACAAACAATGTATTTTATACTTTTTTATCATGTGGGAGTATGTGTATAACTTGTAGAAAGTATGAACAAATTCATTTGGATCACGTGCCACGAAGTGGACCAAATTATGAAAATGTATATACGAGGAAAGAGAAAAAAACTTTGTTTGTAATTTATTCCACGTCCATACAAGGATGTGATAAGCCTCATACTTAGGTACTAGAGAGGGTTATGGGAGTGGCTTCCAATGTTACCTCAAACCAAAGTGGGTGTGCACAATTTTCACACGTGGAGGTTTCTTAATCAAGAGATAACTAATAAAATACATGGTTGATTAACTAATCAAGATAATGATTGCCCTACACATGCCTTGATTGCTAGTAAAGGCCAAGGATGTGACTGGGAAGACAAGTCTGCTTTGGGAGTTGTGATACTTGTATTGTCGAATGTCCTTGTCCACATGAGAGGGTCTTTTGTTCCACATCATAACTAAGTTTGTGCTCCTTGATGACACTCCCTAACTAGTTCTCTAACATCTAGTCTTGGAGTGGTCAGTAGAACCACACGAATATTCTTTTGTTCTCATGTTATTATCTATTTTATTTGGTGATGTCTACACTCTGTGTTTGGTGTGAGTGTAAGCCTTCTCCCATTGTATTTATGATTGTGTGTGTATGGGCCATGTCACTATCTCCTAGAATAATAGGGTGGACTTATGTGTTCCACATGGTCAAGTGGCATGGAACCACCATTGGGCATCGATGGCTATGGACAAGATGTTACACTAAGTGCCAAATTCTAACATTATCTTATGCTACCTCTCAATTTCATTTTTGAGAGCATACAAATCATGACATTTGGGTCCTATGTAATGTAATTACAACTTATAACCATTAGAATTTTCATGAAGAGGAATATGTAATATGATATAATTGGTATTGTAATGGTTTCAATTACATGCTTTGGTGTTAGCATTGAGCATGATGTATCATGTGTAATTTTCTGCTCTTATACATGTTTATTCTGGTTAATAATGAATGTAGGAACCTTTACATTGGTTTGCAAATGAATAATTTTGTTGTTAGATCAAACTTGTTATTTTGTCGTTTCTTAGTCCAGAAAGTTAGAAAAAGGTTAAATGTTTTGAGTTTCATAGTTCGGCTTGTGTGTCAAGAAAGAAAGAAAATCTTTAAGTATGAGGATAAGGCCTAGCATCCCCCACCCCCAAAAGTCTTCTTGCTATAGTTAAACGTTTGCCTTAATATTTTAAGGTTTTGAGGTTTAAAGGTTTGGGGATGAGCCTTAAGAAGTTTAGTTTGGAGATAGTGTATCCTCGATCCTCGATATCCAAAAGTTTTCGTGAATTTTCAAGCTTGTGCTCCATTTTTTTGGGAGATTATTGAGCTTGTGCCTAGAAATTTTTTGGGGAATTTTTGAGCTTGTGCCTCAAATATTTTGGGAATTTTCAAGCTTGTGCCTTAAAAAGTTTTGGGGAATTTTGGAGTTTATGCCTCAAAATATTTTTGGGAATATTCAGGCTTGTGCCTTAAAAAATTTTTTGGGGAATTTTTGGGCTTGTGCCTCAAAAATCTTTTTGGAAAATTTTGGGCTTGTACCTTGAAAATGTTATTGTAAATTATTGGGCTTGTAACCCCAAACACTTTTGGGCCTACAACCCGACATGAAGTTTTGAGTTACCTTTTGGGTACTAGATCATACCCTGGTGATCTACATCTTGGTTACGAGGAATTCCTTGGGGTTTAACCCTAGGAATCCTAGGGTGATCATAAATACCCTCTCATGCTCCCATGAGGTTGAGCTTGCTCTGGTAAGGTGTTAGTCTTCCACTAACACCTCCTTGCTTATGCAATGGTGAGGTTGGCTAGTGAGCCTAATTATGATTGATACTATATGTTTTTGTAGATCTTTTATGAGATGTTTCCTTGCAATTAAGATTGTAACTCCTTATCTTCTGTGGGATGTTATGTTAATGTAAGTTTTTCTTTAAAAACTCTAGCTTGGGTTTTTGGCTTGATCCTTTGGATGGGGCACTACAATTGGTATAATCGACACAAACTCATATCATGTTTTAAATACAAATTAGAAAACATTCTATTTCATCAACAACTGATATTTACTTTATATTATATCTAAAACATCTACAAACAATCCTACAAAGAGAAAAGATGTATTAAATATTATTTATTAAAAAACAAAAAATTCTGCTTACAAAATAAGAGATGGTACGATCGTGAGTTTATTGCCTTGTCTATTAATTTTGACTCGATGTTTAAAAAATAAATATTAGTCAATGCACCCTTGGTCTGTTGGTGAATTTAAATGGTTCTTAATGAACCCAATGAGGATCAAGTCTTCCTATGTACAAGGCTCTGCCTTGGACAAATTTGGTGGAATTGGTACCCATCAAAGAGGTTTCAACCTAAAGATTTGCACTTGTGTATTAGAATTTGTACCCATCAAAGAGGTTTCAGCCTAAAGATTTGCATTCCTATATCAAATAATTGTGCAAATGGGGTTGCAAGGAAAGTGGCTCAACCTTGGAGGAAACTCTAAGGTTAACCACACTTGAGCTAGAGTAGTACTGAGATGGGTGACTTCTCGGGAAGTCCCGATGCTTCACCTTTGTGAGCATCACTTAGATGCAATGAGTGCTAAGTGTTCCATTCATTCCCATGAGAGATAGGTTCTTGTGAACCACTACATATGAAACATGGGTCACTGAGTTTGACTTAAAAACTACACAGTTGAATCTTGATAGCAATATCACAATTCGACTTGTTGTGGAAAATATCTCTTACTTATTAATTGTTCTTAGTCAAAGAGGTTTCAACCTAAAGATTGTAATCTCGTATCTAATAATTGCTCTTATTCAAAGAGGTTTCAACTTAAAGACTCACCCCCCTTTAGTGAAATGGATACCCATCAAATATATTTTGGCCTAAAGATTTGCACTCATGTATGAGATAATTACTCTTAGTTGAAGATGACTGAACCTAAAGACTAATGCTCCTTTGGCAGAATGGATATCTATCAAAGAGGTTTCTGCTCGTGAAAGAGATAATTGCTCTTAGTCAAAGAGGTTTCAACCTAAATACACTATTGTATCAAATAATTATAACTTATGAATGATAGAAATCCCCCTACAATAAATATTAAAAAAAATATTAGACAGCCTGCAGAGAGAAGAGGTCACATATCGTGTGGCGAGCATAGAATTTGGAGGGAATAGATAACGATGAGGCGAAAATAAAGCAAATTGAGCATCTGGTATCTGAATTTGAAAGCGGTGGAATGGCAATAGCAGGGGCAGTAACAGTGGCAGGGCAACCTCGGCTGTATAGTCGGTGGCATCCCTCACTGCAGAGCTCAACAAGGAGGAGATACGCTGTGCACGCATTCAAAGTTAAAGCCGAGGGGGAGAAGAATGTGTTGATTGTTAACACAAATAGCGGAGGGCACGCCATTATAGGCTTCTGGTTTGCCAGAGATCTCAAGAAATCAGGGCATCAAGTTACCATCTTTACTGCTGGCGAAGAGACCTCCCCAAAGATGACCAAAACGCCCTTCTCTCGTTTTTCAGTTGAGATGTTCTTCCTTTTCTCCCTGCCGATTCATCGTTTCATGTTAATTTACTTTTCACAATTACAGAATTGCAGATGCATGATGACCTATTTAATGATTTTTGCATTCATGGCATTGGTAATTTTACGAATTGGTTAGTTTCAGTTTTGCAAAGTGATTAGCGTTGGGGTTCTGATCCTCCAATGGCCTATGATCAAAACGTCAATTTGATATTTGCTAATTTTGGGACAATTTGGAATCCCATACATAAAATCGATTGCCAATAGTTTTTCTCCTGTTCACCTGAAAATGTTAACAAAAAAATGAGGATTAGCCCTTACAGGTTAGTCTGTCTGCAATGCCATCCATTTGTGTAAACCAATTTATTAATAAAAACCAGCGATAGGGAAATACAGTGGGTGCGACCAATGTGCTTGAAGCCTTCAATTAGCTTTCCCTTTCGACTGTCATAAATGCATTTGCATTGTAAGTTAATCCTGCAAACATCATCCTTGTTTCAGTGGCTTACTGCTAAGTAAGTAATTAATTTAGATTAATTAGGTGGAATTCAATCGATATTAACATGCAAGAATTAGATAAGACGGTTAGGCCCCGTTTGTTTCACGGAATTGGGAGTGACACTTCTCGTTTTTGCAAATCCGCTGTTTGTTTCTCTAAATTGCAATTCCGGATTCGTCAAGCAAAACCGGGTTTAGATACCAAAATGAGTGGCATCATCTTCCCACTAAATAGGTGGAATTAGAAATCATACCTTGGTTTTGCGATAATAAGGTTTTGAGTCAAATTCCAATTCCCCAAGATGCAAAACCGGGATTTCAAAACCTGATTTTGTGATGATAAGGTTTTGACTCAATTCCAATTCCGCAAAACAAACGGGGCCTTAGGCATTACCCATTTTAAAATTAGTGTTGAGAAGATGATGTAGATGTCGTCTTGAGTTTATTCTTTCTAAATTTTTGTTCTTGATTTTGATAGTTGTGTCAAAGTTTGTGCAATTGTAGAACTTCTCATAGTTGTATCTTGAGTCTTGAGTGTCAAGAAGACACTCCCGAGCATTGCAAATTCAATTGATATTCAAAATTGAACTATGACAATGTGGGATCAATTTGCCACAATGTATGCTTGTGAATCTGTACTCTTTGTCTTATTGGTTGCTAAATGTGGCAAGGTGATGCTCAAGGACATCACTACATCACTAGGAAGATTGTTGATTGAATAGGTGATTATGTTCTCCTCGGTCAACCTTCTTGGTGGGCATATCTCTCTCATGTTTAAATACATCAAAAAATGTCTTTAAATACTACAACATTGCAACATGTTGCATAAACATGTATAAGATGGTCCATATTGACTATTAGAAAGGGGTGAAATATTTTGATTTGGATTTGGATTTGGAACACTTGAACTTTAAGTTCATTGTTGTGTGTAATAGGAATGAACCAAGACAATCTCAAGCCATTTGGAAATGAACCTCAACGACAAGGTGGTAATTTTGAGAGAGAGCAAACACATAGAAGTCAATGTCAAAGAGAGTGTACTACAAGTGAATAAATGGTGAATGCATATAGAATGATGCAAATAAGGTGATACAAATGTAAATAAGAATTAGACCATAAGTCAAGTGTACTACAAGAATATGCCACTTATAAATATTTTATTATATTAGATGTTCAACTAAGATGGATACAAAACTAAATGGAAAATGAAGTGAGTTACTAAGTTTACCATTATATTTAATATTAATAATTATAACTTATATTATAATATTCAACATGTTTTTATATAATTCTATGCTTTTATAGGAGCCCCCACTTAAGAAGCTAACTATTATAAACGTATAAAATAATTTTATATATTAAAAAATATTAAACAACTTAAAGAAAATAAAATAAAATAAAATAAAATAGCTCTTAAGTAAATAAAAACAACTCTTGCAATATTGTCAATAAAATAAAATCGACATATTTATCTTTAAAAAAAATATGTAAAAGATGTAAGAGATATAAAATTTGAAGTGTCTATTTCACATAAATTATAAATCTAGTAAAAAAATTGCCACGAGAATGTTATATCTCAACATCTTTTATATGAATTTTTGTAAAGATAGACATGCTAGTTAAATATTACAAGAGAAAGCCCACACAAAGGCAATGAAAGACAAATCCCAATAAAATTGTTGAACCTATTGTCCTCACACCACTCATGAGCCTCTCACACTTGTGCATGTGCCACCCACACCATTGGAAGCAGTACCACCCTCCTCATTAGCATCTCCACCTAACTCACAACTAACATTGACCACTATCGACTTGGGGTTAGCAAAAGCCTTTTGACCACAAGTAGCTAAAGTTGAAAATTGAACATCATGAATGATTTCTTCTCACTATTGTGCCCAAACAAAATGAAGATTTCCATAGAAGAACATATAGGCACTAGTCACCTTCTAACACATGATTGTCGTGAGTTACAAACAAATGCTTGAACATTCAACGTAGGTTGAAGGGTCTTGACATTTTGTTGAACAAACAAATAACAAAGAAAACAAAGTAATGTTTCCTTGTGAAGGCATTCCTATGCTACCAATCAATATTTGCTTAAGTCTTTGCTCCACCTGAGACATTCAAAACATTCAAACCCAACTCCTAATTAAAGCTCACCAAATCTAGCAATACCCACTTTGTCCACTCTGGCCTATGGAATAACTAGTTCTACTTTGTGAACAAAATCCTTCATAATGGATTCACATGACCTCAACAACTTGCTATCCTCCATGTCCTCTAGCCCAAAAATCCTCTAAGACAAAATATAGAAAAATTATGTCAGTGCAATGAAAGATCTTGTGCAACTAATGGTTTGATACCTTCCCATGATGACATGGATCTTATTTCTTAGACAACTCGCTTCCTTGCTATAAGCTAGCCTATTCTTGTACAACACAAAATAAAATATCTTTGCTAAAACCACCAACAAACACCACCAAAAGCCAAGTGCAAATCCAAAATCATTAAAAAACCAATGAGCAATAGCAAATACATTGCAAAAATATTAAAGACCACACAAATGTCCAAGAGAATCACATGTGACAAGTATACAAAATTATCAACAATATTAAAGCACAAAGAAATAAATGCAAGGTGCTAACTCAAAACCAAGCTTTAGATATTAGGGTGATTGTCAATTTTATATATTTTTTCAATACTTCCATATCTCCAAACAATCACTAAACATTGCAAAGAAATTTCGATCAACACCTTGATTCACCAAAAAGTTTGCCCCACCATTATAACCTTCAAAACAACGAAAATAATTAATATTAGAGAAATTGGAAAGGATTTGGCTCATTTATTAGAGTTGTCAATTTGAACATGGACCGTTGTAGACCTTTACCAACTACCAACAAATTAACTTCAACTCAAAGTTTTTGACAGTTTAGAATCAAAGACAAATAGAGCCCATGCATAATTGCCTCCCTCTTTACCTTCGTCTTTCTTAACCCCAAGAAAGAAAGAACATCTTTGATAAAATAGTCCGAAGAGTCATAAATAACTATTAGCACTTAGCACTTGCTGTACTTGATTACCTCGCATGCTTCATCAAAATTTAACTCTCATCAAAAGTGAAGATTGCTTGATTGCTTCATTAAATGATCAATCTTAGACCCCAAACCTCATTAATATAAAACACTATTTATAATAATTAATCAATATAATATATTAACAAGTGCCACTAGTGGCGAGTACTTGCCTTTTAATTTATAAATTAATTATAATTATAATATTAAATATAATTACTCTATAAAACTTCTAGTTTTATTTTAATGGTTAGGTTGGTAGTTTTATTTTAGTGGATGGCATTAGATAATTATATATCCATGGTAGAGATTATAAAGTTATCATCAAATATATCATATAATTGGTATTAAATATATGATTGTAATATACAAAATTTTTTATTTGTTATGTTGAGTAATCTATATTTGTATCATATTAATTTTTTTTTCGACTTTATATTAATTAGACTTCTAATAATATTTTTTATTTATATGATTATAAATGAATGACCTCTAATCAACACAATCTTGAATTTAGAATTAGTTTTCTTTTAATTTAAATTTTTTAAGAGGAAGATGAAATTTCTATTTAATTTTTATATAATTATTTTTAAACATTAACAACATATAAAGTTTTAATATTTAATGACCACCTCGGGCGTCCCTATATCACAAATTCGTTTCAACAAATGATATTGCAAAAAATATTTTTATTTATTTATTTTGAAAAATTAAAAAATATAAATTTTAACTTTAGACAAACTATGGTTATTGAAAACAAAAAAAATAATATAGGAAGTAAAAATATAAACATAACATAATTTACTTATATTTTTGTTTTAAAACATATTTTTAATATTAACTTTAGCACATTCAACATCTTACATTCTCTTTAAATAATAGACATTATTGTACTTGATTGTTTGTGCAAATTTAATTCTATTTTAATTTAATATATAAAAACATTATAAGTGGTAATATAAAAATAATTTTTTAATTAGAATCATAACAAATTGGTAAAAATAAAGAGTTATCATTGGTGAAAATTAATTGACTAATTGGAACAAGTACAATAATTATATAATTATAAAATAGTTATTAATATATTTACTGGCTCCCCAGACTTTAACCTGCTGGTGCTGTCTAAGCTCATCTCTCGCCCTAGAAACAATAGGGATAAGGTTAAAATAAGAGGGATCCAAATTTTTCTTTAATCTTCTTAAACAAAAACATTCCAATGAAGCCATAAACAGGCTTGTTGTTGATAATATTGAAATTGACAACATGGATGGGATTAAAGTGGCCTTTGCCTCGTTTTATCATAACCTTTTTACTTCTGAGGATACTGAGGAGACCATTTCCCTCAGAGAGGAGTATAGAACCATCATTCCCAATAGGATTTCCTTCCAGGAATCTGAACTTCTCGGACATAGCATCTCTATGGAGGAGATTGTTAAAGCCATTAATACTTTAAAGAATGATAAGGCTTCTAGACTCGACAGTTTGCCTATTGAGTTTTATAAAGCCAATGTTGGCTGGATTTGTAACGACCTGTATGAAATTTATGCTAAAGCTTATGCCAAAGGCACTTTGGGAAGTTTTGTTAACAGAGGTATCATCAAACTGATTCCTAAGGAGGGGGACAAGGCTCTTATTAAAAACTGGTGCTCCATTACACTTCTTAATGTTTCCTATGAAATCCTTGCTAAAATCATGGCCATCAGACTGGAGAAAATAGTGGCTAAGTTCATTAGTTCTACCCAAACTGGCTTTATTAAGGGGAGATATATCCTCGGGAACCTCATAACCAGCTGGGAAGCTATGAACTGGGCCAAGGCTTCCCAACAAACTTCTGCTATGCTTCTGCTGGACTTCGAGAAAGCCTATGACAAAACTGAATGGGGTTTTATCATCATGATGCTTGAGGCTTTTGGATTCCCTAAAGTTTTATGCAACTATATTAAGTTATCGCTCAATGATGCATCTGCTCAGGTGGATGTTAATGACTCATTATCTGACTCTTTTTCTCTAGGTAGATCCATCAGGCAAGGTTGTCCCCTGGCCCCTGCTCTTTTTGTGATTGCCTCTAATGCCCTGTCCTACATTCTTAGAGACAATTCCCTCTCCCCTGTGGTCAAAGGTATCACCTTACCCAATAAAGATAACCTTATCAATTGTCAATTTGCTGATGACACTAATATTTTCTTTGAATTGTCTGAAGAGAATTTTAATGTTCTGCAAAATAAGCTTAACTCCTTCTGTTCTATATCAGGTGCTCGATTATCCCAACCAAAGTCCATTTGCCTTGGTTGGGATGATCGACCACCTGATTGGTTTCATAAGTCTGATTTTCAGTGGGGTGGTCCCCATAAAATTGTTCGGTATCTGGGCATCTCCTTCTCTGTTGAGCCATCTCTTAAAGATATGTGGTTCTGGGTGAAGGATAAGATTACTAAAAATTTAGATAAATGGTATAACAGATCCCTATCTTTAGCTGGTAGGGTTCAGGTTTGTCAAAAGATCCTTTCATCCTATAATATCTACTACTCGTCCGCCTAGATGTTTAATAATTATCAAATTCTGGAGATACAGAAGGCCATTAGAAACTTTCTTTGGTTTGATGGTAAAGACAATAAGAAGTTCCATGCTGTTAAATGGGACCGGTGCCACATTGACAAGCACCGTGGGGGGCTAGGATTAAAAGATCTCAAAACTCAGGGGATAGCCCTGGCTGCCAAATGGATCTTTCACTGTTTGGATGGGGATGAACCTTGGAAGGTTCTTATTAGATGTAATATTGAACATGGTCTCCCTCGGAGGGCTAAATCCTGAAAAATTCTCCCGTTTAGTGACCTACTTATTGGAGCCTTTCCTGTCACTATTCAAAGATCTGCTGTTTTTAAAACTATTTGGAAGGCCTGGGAGTATATTAATTTTTTTATATCTAATAAGACCTTCCATGATCATAACCATCTGTATGGTGAAAGGTCGATTTGGTGCAATCTCCAACTCTCAGGCAAACCCCTGGCATTGTCCCAAGGTTTCTCTGCAAAAACTTGGAATAATACATGTGTATTTCTCAACTTATGGACCTCTTTGAGAAAGACTGCCTAATTGGCTGGGAAGAGCTCAAAAACAGATTCAACATATCTATGTCCCAAAAGAAAACATTCAATATGTGTTACCATATTTTCACTATGCGGTTCAAAATGGTAGGGCTGTTATCAGCTCTGATATTTCTAGTGAAATAAGGTTATTTTGAGTTAAAAGGTTGACTGGTTTGAATGTTTAAATTTGCTATCACGTTTCTAGTTCATATCTGAAGGTTGCTGCCCTAAGTTATCAAAGAATGTGGATTTATTTTATAAAGTACAAATGTTTGTTCAGATTCATAATTGAAATAAACAGAGGAACAACATTTAAAATAACCACACAAGCAGTGGTTGCTTTCAAAACAATAGAATTGGAAAGTGTATTTCAATGATAAACAAAGGATCTTTTCATTAAAAGATATTCAAAATGAAAATACATTTTATATAGCAACCACACAACCCGTGGCTTTAGGATAATGCAAACATGCATACTGAATCAGAAATGCAGGAAAATAGAAGAGCTGATTTTTCATTTTTATAAATGAAAAGAAATCAACACAAGAGGGATAAGGGTTAGGCCCCCCATTGCCTGATATTGTTGCTGTACTTTTGAATGTTGTCGTGTGCTGGTTGTCATCATAGTTCTGGGCTCGCATCCGAGATTCACCTGCAACAAAGAGAAAAAGAGAGAAGGGTCAGTTCATATGAACTGAGCAATGAAGAAAGCTAACCTCCTATCCTATTATGGTGATATCTATTCACTGACAAAAATGCAAGACAACAATTCAGAAACATATTCAGGATCAACAAGGAAAAGAGAAGGTGTTTTATTAATGTTTTTTGCTTCATGTACAGGTACAGGTATGAAGACTAAGTAGGTTGTAGAAGGGACATGCACCCAGTACGCGCATGAAACCTTCCGATTGAAGTCATAGAGAGGCGAAGTCCAGAGGACTAGAGGAGGCTATTGAGGGGGCATGCGTGAGTTTCAAGCATGGTACCTTCTGGCTGAATCATGGAGCGGGAGAAAAGCAGCAGTAAGAAGACAGCAAGAGTCTTTGTTCACTTTGGGTGAATATAGGAAATGAGTGAATACTAACGAGGTTTTAAGCAAATTTGAAGATGTTTTCAACAGTCACAAAATCTCCAAGGTACGTTCATCAGAGACATTCATACAAGTTAGAGGTGGCATTAACATTATTTCAAGTAATGGTATATTCATATGAGGAAGAACATGTCAAGAGGAAGTTATACATTTTAGATCAAAATGCCACCATAATCAGCCTTCATAAAGTGCAAAATGTTAAATCACCAATATGCAGAAAACAGTGAACAGACATGCATTCAACAATGCTATGAGATCAAGGAGAAACACAGTTACTTTTGAGTTGTTTGCACATATAAAGAGCAATTTATATCATAAAAGAAGCACCTCTATGAATCCTAGAGTCTCAAAGATCAGCGTCTGAAATCAACGATACAACAACAGTTTCAGATTGAACAAAATTAGCATTCAATATTCATGATATAGATGAAAGGATGGGTACAGATCTACAACAATGAATAGCGACTGTGACTCATTCAAAGTCACAGCAAAAAAAAAATGTAGCAACAACAAAGTACATAGTTCAGTAGTTGAATGTAATAAGCGTTTATCATATGGAAACGTCACTACAACAGATGAAGTTATGGAAGATGTCTCAGGAAAGTGCTGCTAAGTGTGGTAATTTCAAATGACACAATTAATAAACAATAGGATTAGCTACATTTTATTATTTCATAAGCAATAGGGTCTTAACCATTTGTATTGATAAAGAGCTCACTCAGCCATGCAATCAGAGGTACAGGGGATTTAACAACAGCAAAGGTTCTTAATAAATATCAACAATATTGTTTTATAGGCACATTGTATTCAAGTTATGAACCTTCTTTACTAAAAAGAGAGAGAAGAGTGTGGAGATGGTAGCAGCGTGGAGTATGAACAGTGTTTTTACTTTGTAAATACAGACAGGTGAAGTAAAATTAAATTAACAATGTTAAAAGAGCCCAGTTCTGCAATATTTTTCCTTCAAACCCTACGTAAGGAAATAGTCAATCCGTAGCCAAGAGGAAAAGAGGAACATAAAAATTGTAAAGAGGGCAGTTTTTTTTTTAAAAAGCTCTTTTTAAATTACAACGATACATGGTAAAGGAAGAGACATCTTTTCATTTTACAAATTTCTCAGAATCGGAAAAGAATAAGCTGCAGATTCGAAAGATATCAGGTTGCACTTACCTTTTTCTTAAAGAGCCAAGGGTTGAAAGAAGGTAGAAAACAATTTTCATATAAGTGGCGGCCATGGAGCAGCAACAAATCAAACGTTCATCTCCAAGATCCTCTTGAAAACGGCAGCCAAGGAAGTAACAGAAGAGAAACGCAGAGAGCATCAAGTTTCATAATAATCAATGAAGGAGTGGTGGCAGCCATAAAACGTCAAGCATCCTTCACAACAGCAGCAGTCAAAGAGTGTCTCCAAACCCTCATGAAGCGGCGGGAGGAGAGAAAGCAGTAGCAAGACAAAACAAAATGAAGAAATGAAATTATTTAGGTTTTCTTTGCATTAGTAACCCGTGGGTTAGGGTGAAAGGCATGTTGCCTTAATGTATTTAATTTTGTTTTCATAGCACCCTCAGGTTAGGCTTCGAGTTCAAGCCAAAGGTAAGTGGAATCAATTTATTATTTAATAAGGATAATATTTAATTAAATCTAAGTTTATAGTTTAATGAATATTATCTTATAACAATATTCATTAGATTATAAACTTAGATTCAATTAAATATTATTGTTGTTAAATAATAACAAAAAATTCTTTATTTCTTTGTTTAAATTGGAGTTTTGAACTTTAACATTTACTTTTATGTTAGTAATAATATTTTAATATATTTTATTTTAAGAGAATAGTTTAGCTATTCAGTTAAAATAAAGTATATTAAATTACCATTGTTAACATAAAAATAAATATGTTTTAAAGTTTATTTTATTTATTTATTTATTATTAATCACTATATCTTAATATGTCTACATTTTAAATAAATAGTTATATTATTCATTTAAAAGCTAAATATATTATAATATCGTGATTAATGATTAATAAATAAATAAATAGCCTTTTAGTGGAGATTTTTTGGGAGTTTCTTTTTTATTTATTTGTTAAGTATTAATTAATTATATTTTGATATATTCAATTTAAAATAAATAGATTCACTATTCGGTTTAAGATTAAATACATTGAAACACAATTAATTAATAAATAAATAAATAAATAAATAGACCTTTAAGTGGAGGGTTTGCACATCTTTTTGTGGATAATAATAATAGTTTGCTAATATTATAAAGCAAATATTGTTAATTGTTAAAGGTGTTTTGGAGGGTGGCTGTTTAGAATGTCTTATCTAGGGTTATGGCTAGGTTATGTCCCCTTTACTTGAGTTAACTAGCAGTTGATTATCCCATCTCATGCTCATTTTTAGGGGAGGTTTCTGTTCACTTTCAGTTCTGCTGCTATTATGGCATGTTCACAACTTCTTGAGGTGTTTTTGAGTTACCATGCAGTGGTCATCAGTTGAAGGGTTGTTGTGGAGCAGTTTGGGCACATTTCATGTAGTTATGACTCTCTTTTTGTGGGATTTCTCCTTCTATCCGACCCCCTCACATTTTTGCATGATTTTGGGAGTTCAGGAGCAGTTAGAGGATCAGTTTGAGTTGATTTTCAGTTACACTTGGCTTGAAGGGGGCTCTTTCAACAGTTATACTTCAGTTTCTGACAGTTTGAGACCTCTTTTTGAGGAGTTTTTTCATGCATTCGACCCATTGAGATCTGATGGCTATATCTTATACTTTGATCTTATTATTCAACACTTCCTTCTTTTTGACCTCTTTTTACACATTGCAAAAAG
Organism: Thuja plicata; assembly: GCA_018584345.1. Classification (NCBI taxonomy): domain Eukaryota; kingdom Viridiplantae; phylum Streptophyta; class Pinopsida; order Cupressales; family Cupressaceae; genus Thuja; species Thuja plicata. Next base: position 228,918 of record MU225297.1, on the reverse strand, counting down.
TAGGCATCATTGTAAGGGAGCAGTTATAGCAGATCCTTGGAGTTTTATATAGAGTTTTGATACCTTTTCCGGCTATTTTCTTGTGTTATGGTTTTGATTGTGAGTATTTGAATTCATCATTGTGTTCTTACCTTTGTTGAAATAGTTTTCCTTCAAGTCTTAATGCAAAAAATGATGTCTCATGGCGCAGATTTGTGATTGTGTTGTTTCTGTTTTTAAGTCATTAAGTTGTGAAAACGTTCTAGTTTTCCTCTTTATTGCTGATAACAAAACCTTTCATAGAGTTATTATTGTAGAGTTCGTCTAGCTGGTTATTGTGTTTCAGCTATCTGTATTATCCTCTTAGGTTTTGCTAAAACATCAAATTTCAGTGAATCACCTTAGTAGTATAGTTTTGTTTTTCGAAAAGCATATCTTTCTACCCTTTTCCTCGTCAAGAAGTAGTCTAGGTGATCACAAAGAGGTAGCCGGCCTATGATCCGGAGATTCGTTCCCTTTCCCCACAGCGGGAACGTTTCCATGTTCCAAGAGGATTGTGAGGTTTCACACTTTGCATCACGGGTGCAATCTTGATTGATAACAATATGATTGTCAAAGCTTGTAAGGATCTCCCTTCTACCTATCACACTGACTCTCACAAAATCTGGATATCAAATGGCCTAAGGGTACTGTTGTCTCTAAAATTAAAGCCAAAAACATATATTGTATCTTGAATAACAACACTAATATTATTAAGCATGCCAATAAATTCTGGTATACTAATTTGGAGGATAATTGCTGGAAGAAACACTTTAATAATTTGTGGAAATCTCTTATTGACCCTAAAATCAGATGTTTCAAATGGCTTATGCTTCTCAATAGACTTGCGTTATGCAAAGACCCCTCCTATACGAAACTGTGTAGCCTTTGCAAGCTCCCTGACTCCTACAGACATATTTTATTTGATTGTAAATTTGCTAAAGAGGTTTGGAGTATGTTTGGTATCACTTATCCTAAATATTTTAATATATTTGAAATTATTAATGGGCATATTCAGGGTTTACATAAAGATACTAATATGATATGGAGCATTTTGTTTTCTAACATTCTTTGGCATATTTGGAAATGAAGAAATGAAGAGAGGTACCAGGACACTCCTAGAGCCCTTACTGAGTCTTTTCGAAAACTCATATACTTTAAAATTTCTTCGCAGGTCTGTATCAACATGCTGATTGAGAGAGAGAAGCTTAAAAGGTTCCTCCAAATGGGACACTCCACCATGTTTGTGTTCGAAATGAAGGATGGGTATGAATGGCGAAGGCATATGGACAACATGGCCATCTTCGAGAAGACAATGAAGAAACTCCATAAGGAGATTAGAAAGAACAAGAACGCCACTGATGACCAGATTTACATGCTGACCCAAATCCAGGCAAAGAAAAACATTGTCTGGATGGAAGGCCCTATGGGGTGGATTGCCTGGGTGGAAACCCATGAAGATATTCTGCACTAGTTTCTGTTTATGCTTTCTTTAGTTTTGTTATATAATTAATACTTTGATACTATGACTTTCTCTGTGTGAGGCTCTGCCTCCGGTTTTATATACTTCGTTGTATATTTTGATACCCTTATAATTAATATAAAAAATATATTTTATTTACAAATTTTAAATTATTCTATTCTATTGATTTAATATGATTAAATTATTTATTTATTATTATATATTTATTTTATCATATTGAATAATTGTGATTATATTATTGATTTAGTAGTATATTTTAGCAATTACTATCACGAGGGAAGGGCATTATATCAACTTTCGAAAAACTCCAGCGCTCCTGCCCGATCCTCTGTCTTCACGGTGGCTGGAAACATAGGTAGAACTCGATAATGGTGGACTTTGCTCGTATTTGTTAAATAATTGAGCAAATATAAAATGAATTAAACGTCACGCCACGGGTCTGCCTTCCCCTTAATAAAACTGCCAACGTTGCCACTGTTTCAGGGCCAACGTTCCCTCCTTCGATGCTTTGCATCAACATGATGGTGGCTTTGGTGAGACTAGTGATAGAATTTGCAATTGGCTCCAAACAGAATCCAAGTCATTAATCCTCCAATGTGCGAGCCGATTCTTGTCGCTTTTCAGGGTTTAGAGGTGGGTAAAATCCCGGAATGTGCTAGGGCAGAGTGCGGAGTTGACTCTTCACCAAGGCCAAGCGACTGCAACGCTGGGTGTTAAATGGTCATCCATCTTAAAACATCCGTTTCCTCTGAATTGTATCTACAGGGCGTTGGTGTGGACGGGATTAGCTCTAGGTCGAACCAGCTGTGTCACGCCAGTCCATCTTTTTCTTCCTACGCTAATGTCGCTTTGTCTTCAGTAAGGATTGGATTCTGAAAGTAGTGTTTATCTTGAGATACCCGATTCTTATAAAGCCAATGGAGTTTGGGAAAGGTGTGATCAAAATGGAAGATTGGCTTCAACAAGTTCCCTTAATCTGTAGATGTCAGAATTATGGCCAAGTTTGGCTAAGTTGCAAATGGTGGTTGTGTCATTAGGGCTTGGGGGCGGAGGCCTAGCCACCAGACCCCGTAAGGTTACCCTACTGCAGACACTGTCCACAAACCTACACTAGGCTCATGTGGTACAGTTTGTGATTGTATTTGCATAAAATTTATTTTTTTTCTAAATATTTGAGTATTTTATAAGTTGCAGAGTTTTGTCGGAGTCTGAAATTTTTCGGTCTGCTGAAAGCTAAGTCGAGAGTAAGTGAACTATGCTTTAAACACCAGCTTCCTTGGGATCAATCCTCACAAAATCACCAATTCTTTCTGCTCTAACCTCCTGATCAAATTCGAATTTCTTAGAACCAAAGGGAAACCATAAAAACAAATCCAAGTAGGGATTTTGGCTATAGTTTCCACATTGTTGATTGAAAATGTGCCTCCAATGGCACAGGTAACACCATTCCTGTCAAAGCAAAAGGTCCATTAAGCCAAACAAAATTCGATTCTCCTCAGACTGAACCTAGTTTGAGACAACCTCTTAACATCAAAAACCGAGTGATGCATTCAAGTTTGCTCCAGGCAGTCGTAAATACCGAATACAAGTAGTAATTGGCAGTCTTCTTCTCAGAAATCTGCAGATGAGGGATCTACATTTCATCCCAATGCTTTGGAATCTGATTAAGGAATGTGATGTTGAGTGTACTGAAACATTGATGAAAAAACTCACACAATCTAATGCAGAAACAGCAGCAATAATTGCATCTTGATTGATACTGTTCTGTAGGAGGATCGAATCTGCAGAAATTTCAGTTATTTTAAGTCGAATGTTCCCCCAAAATAAGCCCGGTTCGTTAGGATCATTACCCCTTGAATGTTCAGAGTGTACTGCATGTTCAACCTCCGCATCCTTCAACGAATAAATATGGGCAACTGTGGCCACCTCATGCTCTCCTTTACTAATATTTCGCTGGAAAATTTTATCCACTTTGGAAACTTGAGGCGACTTTATCAAAACAGGGGAAAGAGTAGCATTTACCATTCTGGATCTGGGACTTACACAAAGTGCTGCAACTATCAAAAGGAATGGATGAGTTTTTCTTCCTCCAAATGACAAATGAATGAATGAATGAAGGAATTTTAATGACGTCCACGAGACCAGCGGTCTAAGGGACCAAGAGAGAACCAATTAATCTGCCTGCTGAAATTTATCCAAGTTGACCTTTTTGTTGTGGATCCGCATTAAGAAAGTTGCTGTTTTGTGTAATTTTGCATCTTTAAAAAGTTCATTCAGACTGTTCACCTGTAAGTTCTTTTCGTAATGACTGCGAATGTCTTCATAAGCTGCACATTCTTTGATAGAATGCCACTCCGTTTCCACCACCCCTTTGCTGTAAAAATTATAAGTTCTTTTCTCCCACATCTCTTTGGGAACTTTCCATCTACCAGTTTCACATCACAAATGATGAGAGCTGGTCCTCAGTTGAGCAATTAGAATTTTGGCCTTACTTTTAGTTGCGGATCCTAAATATTCTTTATCGCCATGATCCCACGTGGGGTTAAATTCTTTGACATAGTAAACTTTTTTTCTACTTGTCTGTTTTGTCCATACGACAGTCTTGAATTTCTCTAACACCCACTTTTTTTTATCTCTATATTAGTGTTTGGGCACTCGTGGAGATTTATGTTCCATTTGTTCAACCACTTGCTCTTTTGTTTCTTCCACGTTTTTTTTTCTACGTTCTAACTCCTCTTCAACCACCATCTTAGGCCAGCAGTGCTTATCCATATTTCCCACTTTTTTTAAGTAGCTTAGCACGCGAATAATCGCTGAGGCTTCAACCGGAAACATACCAATCTCTGCCAAGAGGATCTCATAAGGAAACGTTGACTTGACCTTGAGGTTACTAGTGATAAGATGTTTTTGGATTCTTTCTATTTGCCTCCATTTGTGATTTGACACGTTACTCCCCCAAACTTCACACCCGTAAAGAATAGCTGGAACCACCAAAAGACCAAAGAGAGTCTTCTTAGTCTTCCAATCCCACAACTTAGCTTTCCTGCATCTATTCTGGAGAAGGTAAGAGGCTTTCCACCTCCCCTGTATTCCTTTTGATCTGCATGTCTCCCAACTTAGCCTATAGTAGAAATCAATTCCCAGATACTTGTACTCATCGACAATCTCTAATGAGCTGCCCTCAAATATAAAAGTATGCTGCTGTTTTTTCTTTTTCAAAGAAAAGATCACGACTTTAGTCTTAGAGGTATTAACTTGCATCCCTACCCCCTAGCAAAAGAGCTCCAAATTTTTCAAATGCTCTCTCAAACCTTGAACAAATTTAGCAATAAGAATAAGGTCATCAGTATACAAATTACCACATAAACCGCCAAATGTATGCCTTCTCCATTGGCCTTGTTTAACCACTCTTCCAATTTATCAACGTAGAGACCAAACAAAGTAGGGGATAAAGGGCACCCTTATTTGACACCTATGTCACTCCCAAAGCATTCAGACATGCCCTCCTTAGTTCTGATTTTGGCTTTGACTCGTTCATACAGCTTATAAACAACGGCCCTGAACTCCTTTGGGACCTCCAACTCTTCCATTCTATGCCACAACTTATCCCTAGGAACAGTGTCAAAAGTTTTCTTAAAGTCCACGAAACAACAAAAAGCTTCTCCTCCCTGTTTCTCCCACACTTTTTCAATAAAATGTCTCAGAGTGATGCAATGATCAACGGTATAATGTTTTGGTTTGAAGCCTGCTTGTCCCTTTGCTCTTCTCTCTTCTTTTTCTGCCCAATCGCTACGCTCTAACATACTCCCAAAGAGTTTTTCAGGAAGGGGATTCACCGTAATGGTATGATAATTGGAGGGATTGTTGATTTCACCACTCTTGTGAAGAGGTATAACAAGATTGGTAGTCCATTCAGTAGGGAAGCTGCCTTGTGTGACCTTGTTAAAGATGTTCTTGATGTGCGGAGCCAAGAGCTCCACTCCCCATTTTAAAAATTCTGACTGCAAACCATCAATATCTTTTCCTTTACCATTTGCTAGCTTCTTTATACCCAGTTTAATGTCCTCATTAGAAAATAGCTCGACTGAAGTATTAATTATAGGTGCGTTATCCTCCCCATTTGGCCGCTCATATAAAAGCTTCGCATATCCCAACCATTGAGTATCTGTGATATTGCTTTCTACTTGTTTTCTCTTCTGCTGCAACTCTCTCCGAAAACCCTTAGGATTATGTTTCCCTAAAGAGATTAACTCTTTCCTTCAAGCAGTCACAGAACTCTGTTTTTTTTAAATTTTATCAACTGCTTGTATGCGTATGTATTTTCTTTGCTTGATTCCCCCTCTTTAAGAGATCTCTTCGCAGGCTTGCATTCTTTGTCATACCAAGGGTTAGCTGGAAAAGTGTTTGAGATGCCCTTCATTGGCCTAGATCTCTTACACTCCCTTAAGGCACTATGAATTAATGGAATCAACATACTGCTGCTCAAGTGTTCATTCTCTCCATTGTTGTCCTTGGAATCAGTGTCATTTCTGATCAACTGGAGCTGCCGTTCAAGAGCAGCACAAAATAGATCTTGATTTTCATGATTTATAAGAATTTTACCCTGTTTATGACCTTTGTACCAGTGCCTTGGGTCTGCCCACTTTGCAGTCCTCTTGCATTTTCACCATATTTGATAAAAAGAGGCACATGATCAGAATTTAACTCCATAGGACAACGTTCAATCCTGAAATCCAACAATTTGGGAATGGACGTTTGAGAGCATATCACATAATCCACCACGCTCTGCCCATTGTACGTTTTACAAGCGATGCCATCTAATCTTGGCTAATACTTCATGCCATTGCATATAACCAGTCCATGGAGACTACAAAGACCCAACAATTCGGCTCCGAAATTCGAAACACTTCCCTTCTCATCTTGCGAAGTCCTATTACTGAAGTTATCTTCACTCTCCTTTAGCCACAAGGGATTATTGTCCTCTGCTATATCGCTGCCCAACTGAATAGATTGATTACTTGCTGTCCTAGCATTAAAATCCCCAATTAAGATTGTCTCCTATAGAGCAAAAAGCAGAAATATCTTTCTTTAAAGCTGCATACAGATCTTCATTGTCTAGATTTCTCTACTTGTAAAACTTTGAACTTTTAGGTGCGAAATAGCAAGCAGCCAGCTAAGTAACCACCTCGCTGTTCTCAATTTTCAGCCATATAAACTGTTTATTTGGGTCTTCTTTCTCCACTTTTATGGTTTTGTTCCATGTTTCCTTTATTAGTATTGTTATCCCTCTGTGTCCTTTACCCAATTCCGTCTTCATTCCAAATAGAGATTTTATTGTATCCTTCAAATTCTGGAATTCTGCACCCTTCATGCTCATGCGTTTCTATGAGAAAGATAATGTCTTGCCCTTCGACTGTGGGCCCCAACCCCGGTCCTCTTCTCCACGGGTATCCCCTACAATTCCAACTTACCATGTTTAGATACTCTCGTGGGGCCTTGAATCTCTATTTCTGGTGTGTTGGTCTATCAACAATTTGTGCTTTACCATTCTTTAGCCATGCCCACTTTCTTGCATCGCTCGCTGATTTTACTTTCTCCCATTCTTTCCTCCTCTCCTCTTGTTGTGCGAGTGTTAAATCTTCATCCAAGTAGATATGAATATCTCTAAGTAACCCCCCATTCTTCAAAATCGTAGTCTTGTCCTCCATGCTGCCTAAAGTTACTCTCATATGTCTATATCTCCCTACTCCCATACTCTTACCAATCCTTTTTGCTTGTCGTGTACTTCCTGTCCATTTCAGCTTGTCTCTGAGGAAATCATGTGCTAGAATATCGATTTTTTCACAATCTCCATAATCCTTTAATCCTTTGATAATGATGTTTACTGCCTTCTCTTGTTTGTCTTTTTCCTCTCTTATTTTCTTCTTGATTTGCTTTTCAACGATTTCCTTTTGGTCCAATGTCGGTTCATTTACCACTTGGGCCCAAGATTTGGCCTCTTTTATCTGCTCCTTTAATTTGTTTTCTCTCATTACTATGATTGCCATTGTTGCCTGAAACTCTTCTAGTTGTGCTGTAGTGGTTGTTTTCATTGGTTCAAGGCTGCTTTTTTCTGTTGCTTTCTTGTAATCCATATCTCGCTTTAGATTGATTAACTCTTGCTGTCCTCTCTTAATGTTGTTCTGTAGGCTTAATACCTGCTCTTTTAGCCACTTGTTTTCCCTATCAAGTTCCCAACTAGCTACTGTGATCTCATGTAACTTGTCACTTTCTTCCTGTCCCTTTGCCTCCAGGATTTCAAGTCTCTTTTTCATGTCCATAAGGTCACTTACATACAACTCTTATGACCAAAGCAAAGGAGAGGAGGAGGGGCTATAAGTATCTTTATTGTTTGGAGATCCCCCTCTCCATCCTCTTTGTCCACCGCATTAGTCTCAATAGGAATCTCTGCCATATCATCTTTGATTGCTCTTTGAATTGCTTGGTCAGCCGTTGCATGGTCCCTTGAAGCAACTATCGAGAGGTTGTTTTTAGCTTCTCGAGGAAGGATCATGATAAGCCTTTCTTTTTTCTGCAGTTGTTTCCTCTTCCGAACTTGTCTTTGTTTTAGAGTCCCCAAATATTGTTTTCCGTTCACGAAAATGAACTTATTATTTATGTTGCCTGTTCCCACCTGGTGAACTTCTGATAGGAGGGATTGCCATTCTGGACCATACCATGATTGTACTCTTGTTGATTGAAGACTACTTGGTGCCCACTGTTTCAACCCTAGGTTATTCGGGTGAAGATTTTACTCAGAATCTGACCACCATTAGACCCTTGGGCCACTGTCTTAAAACTGTCTAGTCCCAGATCCTGTAGTTTGAGCTTGGTTGTAGAGAATAGCTTAGAAACTTGAGAAGCCCAAAACCCCAGTTTGTTTTTTCAAAACCCCAGCTTGTCAGTTTGCAGATTTGATAGGTTTGTTAAAATCTCGGTTTGCAGATTTGAAGTTTGTAAAAAATCCCGGTTTGCAATTTTTAAAGAGATTTATTTTTGAAGGAAAGCCTGAAAAAAACCGCAAAAGAGAAAGAGGGAAGAGGGTGGGGCAAACCTGTTCCCATAGATCGCTGGACACACAAAATATAAGTAACGTTTATCCCTGTCTGCCACCAGCACGAAGCTCACAAACAAAACCCTTGTCACCGTTCCTGCAAAAGCTCAAGAAAAGGTATATCTTTGTCCACATTACCTCAAATGCCGCACAAAAAATCTTATTTGTGTCTCCACATTTTACGGGCCTCACAAAACCAGCTTTATTACCCTTTGTTCTGCTTTGAAATCACTGTTCCTGCCTTACTGCACTGAAAACCCTCTGCCCATGTCTACGGGGATGGGGTTGAAGAGCGCCGTTAGGCCATGCTGTATCTGAGTTGTCATCAACATCCATCCACATCATGATCGCCCTCAATTACTCTTGCTGCCCTCACACTCCCTCTTCTGCTTGCCTTGATAGTGTGCACAAAATTTTCTTGGTTTTCATTGTATACATATAACACAAAGGGCCCAAAGGACCACTAGAGAGGCCTTTAACCACAACCAATGAATTAACTTCAACTTGGATTTTTTTTAAACAATATAGAATTAACTATTAAGGTCAAATAGAGCCCATAAATGATTGCCTCCCACTTTGCATCATTGTTTGTTTAACCCAAGAAAGAAATCAATCTCTTTTGATAAAATGGTCCTCAAAGTAAAAAGTAACTACACTAACACTTAGCACTAGGTCCAACATAGTAATTCTCGTCCACAAGCAAGGGTAGAAAGTAGGAGATATATAAATGCACAACATTTTCTTGGTTTTCAATGTATACATGTAACATGAAGGGCCCAAAGAGTACATAGTGACCATATAGGCATAGCAATAAGATATATAAATACACCACGATTGGATATCCTATGGTTGCACTTCACGCCTTGCCTCATGTTTGAATCCCTTTCCTTCGTTTTTAGTCGTTTTGGGATCCTCCTTAAGTTTTTGGGTTCTTTATAACAAATGAGGCAGTGTCAAAGACATCTGGTTATCCCTAGGACAGTGGATTATGTCTCATTAGATGTCCTTTGACTATATTGAAGACAACTAGTTGTCTCCTGGCATTTTTGAACATCCCACTGTAATGTTGGAAATAGGAGCCTTAGTCTAGAAATGCAAACTAAGATCTTATTTATTCACTATTTCCACATTCATAAATTCTTTATTGGGGAACAACCAACAAGGCTCTACTTCAATCCAAAAAGAGAGTTGAACACTTCGATTAATTGTTCCCTTTTTGAAGAGTGTGTTTGATATGATATGAATATGCAATGTTTAGGTAAAATGATATGGAATCGACAACATTTGACATAAACAAAAAATATAGAGGATTGGAAACCAACACAAAAGTACAAATATAGAATTAGAAGACAGAGAAGAACTTGTGACAACAATCTCGAGTTGAAAGAGCCTGACTAGTGTTCTAGCCTCTAGGTGCCCTAGTCTGAAGTTGTCTCTGTCAACAAAAAGCTTCTGATTTGGGATTAGGAGGTTTTGTAGATTTGTCCCTTTAAAAAGCCTAAAAGTGTCAAATATGTGTGAAAATCGGCATAGTCTAGGGCTTTTCGCATGTTTGAGGTCTTAGACTATTCGTCTCAGTCCACTGTGTGTAATTTTGCAAATCTCAATCGTTGGATCTATACTTGCACACATGAAAGAGGGGAAAAATGGTTGCGCCACATAGGGGCTTGCCTAAGTCAAACCCCGTGTTGGTGCTCCCACCACAATTATAATGATGATGTAAAAAGAGATCATACCTCTAGTAGGCGAGAGCCTAAATCATAATCGAAAGGCAGAAGTGACAAGATTATACCTTAGGATTTATAATGGTGGTGATGCAATGCTCTTTAGAGTTTAGACAACTCCTCCAAATGTTGATGCAATAACATTGTTGGTGCCCAAAAATGCTGAATTGGATTTCCTATGGACTTGCCAATCCAATGTTTGGAAAACCAATTGTTTTTGGCCAACTAACGGGAATGATCGATTATGATCCTCTTCCCCTGCACTTCTA
>MU225297.1:195428-210309 GCA_018584345.1 Thuja plicata | reverse complement strand
TGTAACCATTTACAAGACTGAGATAGACATCACAGCCAAGAGACATGATGTATGTCTTCATGCGAACACTCCAAAAGGCATAGTTGTTTCCATCGAAAAGAGGTGCACGATTTGTAGCTAGACCTTCTAAGGCACTCATGATGGGCACAAGGATCAAACTCTCAAGCTTTTAAGCATTGGAAGAGAGTGACTGGCTCTGATACCAATTGAAAAACGCACAATACTGAGAGGGGGAGGGGGTGAATCAGTATAAAACACAGACTTTAAAAATAAGAATAAGAAGCAGGAATTATTAAGCACACAACAAAGAAGATAGGACACGCAAAATTATCTCATGGAAACCCAAGACGGGAAAAACCACGACATCACTAATCCAATGGGCAACAACCCGTTACAACTGAGAGCTACAACTCTCCTCAACCATTCAAGATCAGGCTCCAACCTGATTTAGAAGGAAGCTACCTTCCTTACAAACATGAATGATAAGACAACACAAAAATACGTTTTGTATCTTCACAAACATATGAAGACGCTATAGGAGTACTGAAATTTGCCAAAAAGAGTTCTCAACACGTCTGGTCTGCATACATAGAAGTCGACTCCCCCACATTGTCAATCCTGTCTTTATTCTTTTATCTCGCCCTACTTTGAGACTTGTTTCTAATGCCTGAACATGCGTATGTTTGTATGACTGTGCATACATGTTTCTTCCTACTACTGCTTGCCAAAACTCACATCCATATCATCGGGGCTGAAACTTTGCAGACTTAGCTTCTTTTTGTTTCGCATACACCAAGGCTCTAGCAGACCCGTCAACGGAAGAGACTTCGGCAATTCTCACATTCCCGACTCCCGTCAAAACTCACTTCATCTCCTTGTGTTTTTTTACTTCTAACGCACCATACAAAAATCTTAACTTCCGATCCATTCACCACAAGCTACAAAAACTTCTGACTGTATATATTCCAGCTTGGCACCGCTCGTAGTTTTTTTGGTATTTTCCGATCTAAAACCAACTTACCACACTTGATAGTCGGTTACCGTTTTTTGATGAGAAGCCCACTCACGGCAAAAAGCGAAGGTTGAATGGTTGCTAGCAGAGCCGTTTTTCTCCATTACCCAGATTTTTCAGTTCCAATGAATTTAGGCAGCTCACGCATCATCCTGTTGTCACATGCGTAACAATTCTCTGAACTGTGTATATATTATTCCTTATGCCGTGCCTCGTAAAAGGAACTGTTGCTTATCTTCAATCAGTGATTCACGGCCCGATGATATTCCAGACACGACAGGTGTTCTTGTCACATAGCACCAAGTATAATCATTAGCATTTCTCCAAATGCCTCCACCGAGCATAACTAGGAAGCCGTTTTTAGTTTCCTCTGCCAAATAAAAACATCATTACATTCTTCCACTCCTTTGATGAGTGCTCATTGCATTATTGACACAGCTCGTCCCTACAAGCCCATTCTAAAGAGTAACTAATGAGAGAGGAAACAGTACACTTGTCCAGACAGCAGTTACACTAAAGACCAGAGACACACAATGGAAAGGACTCATAATACATCCGACAGCTCATCCTTGGCATAAGCATTTTCTGGAAAAGAATCAGTCATAGCAGTGAACTTCATTCGAACATCCTTGACAGTGAACAGGTGGCATCATACAAACAGAGATTAGAGTGCAGACGCTGGGTCACTGACAATTTGAATCTTATAGCAGAACACAACACAAATGGCAATTCAAGAAGCATCAAATGACAAAAAAAGAACAATATTAGTTTTGGTTGTGCCTCACATATGACTTTAAATGAAAATATTTTCATTAATTTGGATGAAAACATAATAGTATGGTTGAGTTGGGGGACACTAATTTACATGGTACTAATGGAATAGGAACCATTGGAGTAGTAAATGAGAATGGAGAAATTAAGCACAATTTTGATACATTGGTAATTCGTGCTCTAAAAAAAAATTTGTTATCAGATGGTCGGACGCTCGAACATGATTATCAAGTTGTTTTTGACATGAATGAATGTATAATAAAAGATTAGTCACAAAGATATGTAGTGGTTGCCCGAGCATAGATGCAAGGTGATTGTATGCTTCCCCTTCATTTTTCTTCAGGAAAGTAAGTCTCAAGTACTAGAGAGATGCATGAAAGTCAATTATGGCATCAAAGGTGCTGGCATCTAAATTTTGGTAGTTTACTTTTGCTTAAGAAGAAACATATTGTTGAAGGGTTTCCATATCTTAAGAATGAACAAAAAAATTGTTAAGAATGTTTGTTTGGTAAACAACATAGAAATACTTTTCTAATTGGCTTCTATAGAAGAGCACAAAAACCCCTTGAAGTTATTCATACTGATTTATGTGGTCTTATGGCAATTCCCTCACTAAATAAATCCAAGTATTTTCTCACCTTCGTTGATGATTTTTCTCATAAAACTTGGATTTACTATTTGGCTGATAAATCGTAAATTTTGTTAAATTTGTTGAGTTGAAACAATTAGTTTAAAAACAAAGTGGTCAATTCATTAAGGTCATTGGAACAGATAATGGGGGAGAGTATAGGTCAAATTTGTTTCTAGATTATTGTAGGGGACATGGGATTCCACGAGAGTTTACCACTTCCTACATTCCACAACAAAATGGGATTACTGAGCTAAAAAGTAGAACTATTGTTGAAATGGATCACAACATGATGAATGAAAAGAACCTAGAAAAGAGTTTTTGGGGAGAGGCAGTCGTTACTGTAGTTTATTTGTTGAATAAGAGCCCCACAAAAGCAGTTCATGGCATGACTCTTGAATAAGCTTGGTCTGGTTTGACACCACTTGTTGCTTATTTTAAGGTGTTTGGTTGTGTTGCTTATGCACATATTCCTAAAGAAGAAAGAACAAAGTTGGATGAAAAAAGTATCAAATGCATTTTTATTGGGTATGGTTTTGAAAACAAAGCTTACAAATTATGTGATCCTGTTAGTAAGAAATTAATCATATTTGATTGCTTCATCTTCTGGCATGGGGCTAAGCTGAAAGTATGTGTCCACCTTCTGTACCCAGGCATGTGGTGGAGTCTTCCTTAAACCATCAAAGAAGGGTAGACCAAGCTTACCGATCCTCCTCCTTGAATCATTATTGTAATCTCTATTACCCTTGTTGGGCAAGTGTTTCATCCTGAGATCCATGTAGTCCTTAAGGGACATATCTAGTTGTAACCCTGCATCTAACCAATCTTGTCTGAATTGTTCATGTAGCTCGATCAATGTGGGTGCACGACTCTCTTGATGCTCAAGACTAGGTGGGAAGGTAGGCATCATGGGCCTTGAACTGGTTGCAGTAGTGTGCTGGTTGTGAGTCCTTCCATTGACTGAGTTGTCTCCATGCTTCTTGTTACCCCATTATTGCCACCTTGATTATTGTTGTTATTATTAACCAGTGTGATTCAACTATTCCAACAACTAGGGCAACTGTTGATTGGTCACACATTGCTCAGCCATGAAAGAATCTAAGGGTTTGTTCATGTCTCCTCTATCACCCATATGTACTTCCTTTTGTTTACTGGCTCCTATCGCAATATCAGGGCTACTTGCCTCCTGATGTGCCCCCAAAATGCCTGACATTGTCTCTCCTTCCGGAACTTTGATAAGATGCCATTGTTTCTTCAAACCTCGGGTGTAGTATCTACTCTTTCTCACTCATCCACAATCATAGGCTAGCAGGAAAACCAACTCTGATACCACTAAAATATTCGTAAGTAATTTTGCAATGAAATACAACTAATACTTCAAGAAATTTGAACAAACAGTTTATTCTTTTGAATTCAAATTGCAATGTCAATGAACACTGCAGAATATTTCATAACAAGTACAAAATGAAAATGCAAAATTCGAAGACTTAAATTCAATCTATGCCAGCAGTCCACTATTGTTTGCACCTGTTCATTGCAGTGGGGAGTGCGGTCAGCATTTGATCCATGTTGGAAGTTGTGAATGAAGCTCCTCAGTTATAGAATATCTCTGTTTGGTTTGGTTTGAAGGGAGATCCCGACATTGATATCTCATGCGCTATGGGTGTATTTGATGCCCCTTGTGATTCTATATTGTTATCGTGTGGTATCTAGTGTGCTTGCTTGAGGATGGTGGGGGGCCTGAGATGATGTTATGGCTGCATAGAATATGATTTGTGATAATTGTTTTGAGCGCTTCTGTCCAAGATGAATTTGATGACAAGCTGATTGCTGGCAATGCTTTGAATTGGATCACCAAATTCTGATTGCCTGATATCTATCAAGCACAGAAGCTCTGATTATTTGTAGCACCCAGGTTCAATATATTCCGTAGTGATTGTGCTTTACCTTAGCATCACACCAATTGGATAGATCCTTCAGGATGACCTTGTACGAAACACTCTAAGCTCAGGTTCTTCCATGATTGCTTCCCATCTCCAATCCCTTACTTAGTGAATGATCCACCATGTTCGCCTTATCTTTGTGTTTACTTCCAATTACTTTAGAGATCACAATCGCACCAACGCTCATGGTAAATGCATCTGTAATGCCCCCTTCTTTTCAGTGATCACACGAGAATATTGATTAGCCCATTTTCCACATACCAATAGGCTAATTGAAAACATAGGGGATGTTATGTTGGTCACGTCATTTTTATTGGTGGAGAAATAATGAAAATGGAATATTGATTTATTAAAGTTACTTTATGTTATAATATAACATTATTAAAATAAACTTACTTTATAAAGTGGAAATAAAAGTTAAGTGTGATTCAATCCCACAGTGAGGAGTGGAGGTTCATCAACCGCTCAAGAAGTCTTTATAAGGGAGCTTGTCCTTCCCCATTGTTATGTTATGTGATTTCTGGTTAATCAATATTTCATGCGTCTCCAGTTAGTTGACAGCATGAGATTAATTTGCACAGATCTGCAGGTCACAAACTGAGGCCAAATTTCAGAATGCAATAAGGGCTCAAATCTCTTCATCTGTGAAGGCTTCAGATTCGGCTATATGCATTGTGAAAGAATTTGTAGAGTAGAAAATGGCATGACTAGCTTATATAGATCATGCAATGCCTTAAGATTGCATTTACATGAATTTTAGATATTAGTTGAAGCAGAGTTGTCAGACATTACAATTTGAAGCCTAGTCAACAAGGAAGTCATAATACATAATATTTACAAATGAGCTGCAAATCACTAATTATTGTATTTATTTATGATTAACTTCTGTTTGATATATTCTAATTTCTCAAGAAAGTCATGGTTTGCCTGTGATAATATCAATCTAGCTTTTGGCTGTTTTAACTTTTGAGTTTCAATATTTATATTTACTGCTTATATTTCAATTCTTCTTGTTAACCTCCAGAAATCTTTTTTTTCTTTGTTGTTAGTAAGCATCTTTTGAATTTTCAGAATGATCACCTGGCATTCCTAAGGTCTTGTAATTTCTATCATTTTGTCTTTCCTTCTGAGGAGATAGGGTATATTAAAAATCTTAATATCACTCCTCTGATATCATTAACTTGTAAGTTCATACATATGACAACTTTTTGAATTGAATAATCTTCTGGAGCCTATGTTTTTAGGAGCTGAGGGATATTGGAGTGCAAACACTATGGGGGAATCCTGCTGAGATTGGGAAAACACTCAGCTCAAGTACTTTTGATGCTGTGTTGGATAACAATGGCAAAGACTTAAGCTCTGTAAAGTATGCTCTTATTTTTTAACCGTTTCTTTAGCAAAGTGTGCCTACTTTTTTGCATTTTCATCTTATTTTGGCTACTATGCATGTATTATAATGTAAACATGATCCATTATGCAATTTCTTTTTCTATTGCATTATATCCACAAAACTGTGACATAATTGCTAGTAGACAACATGAAACTCGCATGAAAAATTGACAAATTGAACATTATATTTTTAAAAAAATGACAATTTGATTCTTGTATAAGCATTTTCTTAGATGCGTATTTTTGCCTGAATTAAACTATCTCAACTTCATTTTTATAGATGCATCATTGCCAACCAAAAATGAACTATTCAAGCAATCTTAATACCTGCAACTACCCAAACAAAAGTATGCCCTGATGTTTATTGTCTAAAAGAGTCTGATATGCCTGAGTACTTTCTCTGCTAAACAATTACCACAACATGCAGCTAGTTTGTGACCATTCCAGTTTCTATCAACTTTTGCTTTTTCTCATTTGTTCTAACCTATTGATGGAAGTTTGATAAATGTGTGTGCATATGTCTTTGAGGAGCATTGTGAAAAGAGATATAAATGTAGCAGTACTATGCACAGTTTCAGGCCATTCCAAGATTCCTCGTGTCCTTTCAAAAAATAAAGGAGAAGGGTACCTTACTAGGGTCTCCATCTCTGCAAGTCATTAGTAATACACATGATGAGTTTTTTTGACCTTTAATGACAAAGATAACCATTTTCATCACTTGTCACTTGTTTGATTTAGTCTTCTTGTTCATCTTTCCTTCCAAAGCAATCCTTTTTAGTTAAGTTTTATTTTTAAATTATATGATACATCTTCATTGTATGTCTGATAGATTTTGGAGATGAACAGTGAAAGTAATTGTGGTTTTTTATTTACAACTGACATTTGGACATAGGCCTGTGGCAGACTGGGCAAAAGGGACTGGTGCAGGACAGTTTCTGTACATAAGTAGTGCTGGAATATACAAGTCCACTGACGAGCCTCCACATGTTGAGGGGGTTAGTCTGTTATCTTATAAAATCTCTTCTGCTTACTGCGTTATGTGTTTCTTAATGCAATGAAATACAAAATAAAACTTTTGCCTGTCCATTTGTAGTTTTACCTTAAAATTCAAGTGCTTGGTACGTTTTGCATAGATTCTCATCCATTCCAAGATTATAGAGAAATCCCTTAAGTATGACATACATATACTTCATTCAAACATGTCATGAAGATCCATTTCGCATTATGTAGATGACATTGTTTCTCTACTTATGCTGAAAAGATATCTTGTTTTTGATAGGATCTATTTTTTCAAGTATGGATCTTAGAGGCAATAGCATCTTAATGACAAGACAAGTATCCTTTGTAAGTCATTTGAAGAAATATCTTTTGCACTACAGATCTGAATTTTTTAAAATATCAAGATTTCCCTTAAAGTCTTGCATTTAAAGTGAACTACCTTGGTTTCATGATTGTTGTGCCTTATATGCTAATTCTAAATTAGTAATTAAGGATATATTTACTTGAAAGGCAGTTCCCCATTCACGTGATGACATTCTTTCACAATCATTGGCATTGTAAAAATCTGAAAGACGAATAACCCAGATAACTAGTACAAATGAATAGAAATAAAACTGTAAATGTAAATGATACAAGATCAAAATAACATCATAGAGTTAGCCTCCACGAGAGAACAGCAAATGCTACAAAAGAAAAATAGCATTAGGAGAATACAAGAGCAAAATCTGCAGAATGCAATTACAATGCAATAGGGTGAAATAAGACTAGCTAGGAGTGAGTATATATATGAAATAAGAGAGGGGAGAAGTGGCAAATACAACCAATGAGAAGAGACCACCACAATAGCCTAAAAAAGGCAAGTGTAACTCCCATGGAAGATGCCGACACTTGGCACCCACTCAACTAATTACTCACTTTATTATCCTAAGCAATCTTAATTAAAAATGTAGGGAAAACCTAGGAATAGGAAATAAACAACCAACTAGAAATTAAAACCCTACACTAACACCCCCCCTTAAGCGTAGCTTAGGTGGGTGAAAAGATGATGGGTCCCAACCAATGTTACCCAGGGACGTGTCCCCGGCCAAAAACCCCCCGTTTCCGGGACGGGGGATGGCTAGGGGACATCCCCACCCCATCCCCAATTTTCCAAAAATGACAGGGGATGTCCTAGAAACTCGGCGACGTCGCCCAAAATTGGGGGGACGGCTAGAAGTCCCTAGGATGGATGGGGATGCCTTGGGGACGCCTTGGAAGTCCCCGGGACGGATGTGTGTCCCCAATAGGATAGGCTGCATCAGCCCTTTAAAAAACATATTTTTCTTTTATAAAACCATTTCTTTTTTAATTTTAAAGTGGGCCCCTCCTTCCAAGTTTGCCCTATTATGTTTATTATTGTTTGGTAGTTAATTCTCACAATTTGGGGTCCTCTGATTAGTATTTGGCAACATTACATTAAGAATTGTTAAATTAAGAATGTTGTTACAGTCATGCTACACACTCAGAATCATATTGCAGACTGTTTGCAAGGTTTTGGGACACTATGAAAAGTGCATTAAAGATCTGGAACATGCATCTTTATGTCATTTTGTGGCAATACATCAGTGCTAGGTTGGTTTTGTGCTGGTTTGGGTCCTTTGTAGAAGATTTGGTGAAAAGTAGAGGTTGCATCAAGGTGTCATCTTGCTGTAACAGACCTATATCATGATTGGAACTGTATAGCAAACTGGTTCGTATTAATATTAGTCCACTTACAATGAACTGGAGGTGTAGTTTTAGGGGAGTAACGGTGTAACCCCAATTTAGATCATTGGAGAATGTGGTCTATAGTGAGAAGAGCATTGGGAGACATATCCTTGATCCGCTATCTGTAGCAGCCCTTTCTGGAGTCCATGTCAAACCTGCAACAGTCAAGTCCAACACAGTTTCCAAGGTTTTTCATGTTAGTATTTCATAGGAATGTTTTTTAATGGACTAGCACTAATATGCAAAGGATTATCTTCCAAAGCAATTGTAATGCTATGCCTATAATGTGTACACTGATAATTTATATCAAACTTAAATGATCGTATTGTGCTTCAATTTGGAAGGTGGGTTATTGTTCTTGTTGCTATTGACAATGAACTCTGAATAATGTTCTTGGGTGTATTTCAATTTTTGTATGTTTTTATTTTAAATTTTTAATATTACATGCATATTGACAATGAATTCCGAATTATGAATGCATATTGAGCATTGAGTTTGAATATTGAAATGTTGTATGTTAAGGTTCTATGAGTATGATGTTTAAATGGCATGCTTTATCCATGCTTTCATATGAATGTAATGTATATATGCAAATTTCCCTATATTTTTAAGATTTCCCTATATTTATATAGCCGTCCCCTTTGCCGTCCCCTGCCGTCCCCAAAATTGGCAAAAAATTTTGCCGTCCCGGAAACCCGTCCCCTGCCATCCCCGTCCTAGAAACTTGGGGTAACATTGGTTCCAACAAATGAGGCCATATTAGGTACGCATGTATAAGAAGTCCGCCCTTCGCCCCCCCCCAAGACAAAAGAGAAGCCCCTCCACAAATAGAGAGAGAGAGAGAGAGAACAGCCCCCAAAAGAGAGAGAGTAAAGAGGACTAGGAAACCCCCTGCAAAGTGGACACCTGCCACATCCCCAGAAAAGCTTGCAAATGAAGGAATTTGATGATGAATGACAGAAGAAATGAAGAATTTGAAGAACTAGACTGCTGTTCTCACTGTTATGACTGATTTTGCCTTTTTGAATTGCTGATGATTGACACAGGATAGGCAGAATTTGAAACTCCCTAATTGCATTTGTGACTGTTTATAATGGAGATATGACAAAGAGTAAGACCACTGCTGTTTGGAAATAGAATTATCAAAATATTGATGTTGCAACCTGCTGTTATTTGATGTTCTGCTGTACTTTACCATTCTGCTGTTGAAATGATGCTTTATTTGGTGTCCTGCTGTTTTGGGTTGTGCCCTGACCTGCTGTGAGAAATAATAAAAATCGAAGACATTTTTGATCACAAATTTGCTTCTACATTAGGCACAAAATATATAAAAATGACACTTCTCACTCATTTAAATATATTGTTAAAGGCTTGCTCTGAATATAGATGCCTCCCTCTTGTAATAGTCACTGCTCAGCTGGCATATCCTTAAGACATGTGTATGCCTCTCAACAAGGTAATTAAGAATCCATTATTAGGACACGTTTGAACACCAAGAAATTAAACTACCAAAAATAATCTCCTTTGCCTTACTTGCATTCATAGCTCTATATGCACCTGTGATTCAAGAGAACTTTAATATTCTGCCTATATGAATGATGAAAAAGAATCTATTTTCCCCTATAAGTAGTTGAGATCAATGGTTGGAAATAAATCCTGCCCGAAAGAGTAGCTTTGATTTTGCACACACTAACTACATTAATTGTTCACTCCATTTCCCTCTTGAGTTTAAATTTGGATTCACCTTCACACAGAGGTTGGAGATTTTGAATTTTTCTAACTTGTTACACTTCCACACAGTTTGCTAACTTGCAAACTTTGCAATATTCATAACTTCATCCTTTTTCGCCTCTTCTTTCCTTCCTTTTATTTCCCCTCTTTCTTCTCTTCCTTCACCTTTTCACAATTTTCCTTCTCCATGAACCTTTTTGGCATTTCACACTGTTTGTGAATTCATAGACATTGCGACATTACAAATCTACGGGCTTCTTTTCTTTGTCACACTTTTGTAGTGTTGTGAACCTTGCATTGTTGCACTTTTCACTAACTCGTGAACTTCACAATAGGCAAAACCTTATTGCCTTTTCTCATGGCCTGCGAACTTTTGAACTTTGCAAAGATCATACTTAGCTTCTTTTCCTTTGTTACCTCCTAGACTTAGAAGTTTTTCAAGGTTTTGGACTTCATAGATAAATGTCAAATAAACTATTTTCCTAATTTTCATATGTTACTCACCAGAAACAGAAAATGAGCAGATATTACCTCTGAATTGGAATGGTCAGAAAGGGGAGATTATGTTGCAAGCACAGTTTCTACATATGCTGAGGTTGCCTCAAACATGAACTTGTGAATCTAGGCAAGGACTTGACGAATCCTAACACTGATCAATTTGTTTAGTGTTCCATGAGAGGATTTGCATTATTGATTAAGAAGAATCTAAGGTGCTCATTTTAGGAACCTTTAGAGGAAAGGAGTTTTTAGCTTCCTAGTTCCCCAATTGTTTTTAGGAGGTTTCCTTTGGATGCCTCATACAACTAGGTCTATGGGATCATTGAGGACTTCTTTATTTTTACTTTACATCTATTGATTCCTAGATATCTAGATTTTTGGGATGAGATTATCTTAAGAGTGGGCTTTTGCATTTGCTTTGTTTTTCTCTTTATCCTTGTACTTGGAGGTCAGCTACAAAGGTGAATTTGAAGCTCTCAATTTTATATTAAGAGATTTTTATACACCAGATTTCAAGTAAGGTATTACAAACATCTTCAAGAATTATTTTGTTTTCTCCAACGTGTAAGTAATCTTTGCACTTTCATTGTACAAGTAAAAATTTCTCTTCGAAACATAGGGACTCTTTGAAGAGGTTTCCTAGTTTAAAACCACAATTGCAAATAAATTTTAAACAAATACTTCTTAGTACTATGTAAGATGGATTTATAAATTTATACAAAAAAGTTCCTCTTGTTAAAACCAGGCAAAGGTTTCTTGACTGCAAGAAATAATTGTAATGTCTAAATTTATTATTGGAAGAAACCAGATTTTGATTGAAAGAAGAAATCATTTTTCTCTTAGCAGGATCTTGTGAAGATAGATGCTAGTCATGTGGCTGTAGAGGACCATATCAAAAGCTTATCTTTCAATAGTTTGGCCATATTCCGACCACAATACATGATTGGTTCTGGGAATAACAAAGATTGTGAAGAATGGTTTTTTGATCGTAAGTCAGCAACTTCCTTTTCATAATCTTTGTTTTACTTCTAAAGCAGCATTATATCAGCATATATCATGATGATGGATGGCAATAGAAACTTGTATAAAGTTCTTTAGTTCCCACCATAATGTTTTATATCAATGTTGAACTTTTTGAAAATGTATTTTATATTGCACTTATTTTCCTTGATTGTCAACTTCTCTATTTGCAATTTACTTTATCCCGTGTAGCATAGTTGTATTCCTTAAAAACACTAAAATAGTAATAAAATACAGAAAAACAAACTGCCATTGTTATTTCATGTCAAATATAGTGCATGGAAAGAGAGACAAGTTCAAAGTTCAAAGTTCAAACATCAGACATAAATAAAGATTCACTGCTGCCAATTTCTATCAAATTCTCAATCAAGGATGATGTACCTCTTACAACCTAAGTCTTAAGAATACAAAACAAAATTTGAAAAGATATTTACCCTTTAAAACTCCTAAACTATAGAATGTGAAGCAGAAGTTGATGTCTCTAATCCCTGCCCTCCTCACTATAACTATTCTCTTGATCATCAGAAGTCTCATTCAAGACAGTCAAATCATCTACATCAAATGAAGTCTCCTTCTTGACTGTGATCCTTTTTCATTTAGGATTAATATCATCAAGATAAATTGGTCGATCATCTTTAACAATATAGGAGATTTGCAACAAATAACTTTAGAGTCATGTAATTTCCATAGTCCATAATGTTAGTTCTTGTGCACTTCTGGCTTCAACTGCGTGTGGTATTTTTATCATCAATGTTTCGGATCATTCTACGTGACCCATTTTCTGCTCTCTAACTTCTTTCATCCTGATGATGGATCATGTAGTATGATCCACAATGTTGATGATAAAAATATCACACACAGTTTAAATCAAAAGTGCACAAGAACTAACAAATAAGTTCGTAAACTATCAGTGTATGCTCAAAATTTGAATTGATCAAACTTGAAATACTTAAAATCATGATAAGAAAGTTAGATTGCTGATTATCATTAAACTTTACTAAACTGTGATCCTTTCTGTTTCAGGATCAATATCATGTAGATCAATTGGTTTATTATCTTTGACATTAAATGAGATGAGCAACAAAAAAGTTCTTTAATTATCAATGTATGCTAGAAATTTGGATTGATTGAACTTGAAATCATAAATAAGAAAGTTGTATTACTGATTATCATTAAAGTTTAGTGGTGATTAAAGTTTCTAACCTTGATTTTTCTTGAGGAAAAGCTGAAGGTTGTGGTTCAGGAAGACCAGACCATTCATCTATTCTTGGTTCAAGAAGTTACATCTCTTAGAGTATATATAATCAAATACACTTCAAGAATATTTTCCTGTTGAAGAAGTGCACGAGTGGCTTAAAATACTCTGTAATGACCCAAACCAGGTCTTTCCCAATTTTCCACAAATATTTCTCATACAGATTTAAACATTCAAATGCATGCAGTAAACCATTGATTCGATAGCAATAAACCAACAATATATTCCAGTGAAACCCTCAACAAATATTATTGCATCATATAACAACAATACAATAACAAGAGGATTTTCAACAATCCAAATCCGAACTACACTATGCAACAGGATATCAAATAACAAAAAGAACCTGTGAATACAATGGCGAACTCTGCTGTGAATCTGCACCGGAGATGAACTGGGTTTCCATCCAATCCACCGAGAAAGCCTGAAGGTTTCCGTCCTCAGGTTCCAGAACCGAAAGCTGAAGCTCTCTGGATTCTCCAAGAGAAAATAAAATCATAAAACTAAGCATGCCACAATGAGACTCCAAGTCTTCTTTTAAAGCTGCAGCTGTGACTCTTCAGTTTCCCCACTTTGTCTCTTTATATTCCCTTAAAGTCACTTTTTAAATAAATATAACCGTTGGGTTATAAAGTGACATAATAAAATAAAGTAAGGAATCTTTTGGCATTAAAACGGAGGGCCAAACAAACTCGGATGAAGACGTGTGATAGCTCGTCGGAAAGCTCTCGGCGAGACGCTCCCAGTCCACTACTGAAATGCCAGGAAAACCGAGTTCTGCCGACTTACTATAAATAGTAAGCACCCTAGAAACCTTGTGGAAACTGCTCTGATTGGCCTGAAACTGAAAACGCTAGGTCAACATCCCTTTGATCACTTGCCAAACCTCGGTTAGCCCACTGGACCATGATGAAAAGGCTAACTACAAGGCACAAAATAATGTCCCCCGAAAAGGGGACATTACAAATCATCCCTTCCCGGAGATTGCTTGCCCTCAAGCAATTGGTATCTGCATGTTGTGGTCCTAATACCTGGATCCCAAACCAACCTCAAGGAAGCTTCTCCACCAGTTTGTCGTGTGAAACTGAAACAGATATTATGCCCTGACCTGTGAAGCCATTCACATAGCAACAAAACAACAACCAGTCTAATGCCAGTATCCCAAATCACTGCAGGATCTGTTGTACCAGTATGCCCTGTGCCGCCATCATCTGTGAGAAAGTCCTCAACCAAACTGAGAACCTCACTCCAACTGAGATCACCAGCACCTCTACGGTCAGATGCCGGGGGAAACCAAACCTCACACCGATCGACTCCCTGAATAGATACCAATCGTAAGTACATCCCTCCTAGATCCCATAAGCAAAAGGGCCATCCATCCCCCAGTTGGCTGAAATATCTTGATGCCCTATGCCCAGACTAAGGGAATCACTAGAAATGTCTAACTGACATAACACTGCCCCTCTGATTCGTCGCCCGAACTGGAAACTGTATTGAAGAGGCAAGGTACCCAGCTTGTCGGACAAGGCTGCCACCTGCAAGTAGGGAAGCATACCAAACCAATCACTCACCCCTCACCTATGCAATAGTTGGAAAAGAAAGTTCTCCGCAAGTGGGCTGAATGGAAAACCAAATGCATCCCATACAATGTGGCCAACATGTGATGCACTAACCAACTCTACTGGAATTCCTGAATCAGCATAAGGATTCCATAGCTGTCTCTCAATACCCGGAGTCATACAGTGTATACCATGGTGTGAAGAATTCACCCCAACAAGCATAATCATCATACCAAGCTCGATAACCCCGTACTGAATAAGCTCTACCCGATCATCATCATCATGCCTAAAATATGTGGTGATAGAATTACCATAAGCACTGGATGAATC
>MU225297.1:183999-195378 GCA_018584345.1 Thuja plicata | reverse complement strand
CAAGCATAATCATCATACCAAGCTCGATAACCCCGTACTGAATAAGCTCTACCCGATCATCATCATCATGCCTAAAATATGTGGTGATAGAATTACCATAAGCACTGGATGAATCGGTATGATAATGCAGAGGAGTCGCGGCTGTGTGGAAAGAGGAATGAACCAAGGGATGCTCGCCAACACGAGGCATCTCACCATCAACGAGAGGTAGTGCAAGGAAAGGCATATCACTCATCATGCCACAAGACATAACTGCCCATCCTGGACTGCCGGTGTAAAAACCACACTGTACAGCAACTGAGCTCGTCTCGCTACTCCAACCTAGTGACCAAGACTCACCTCTAATAACCGAACCTGGGTCCCAAATTCTACAATCAACCTCATCCTCGTCATGGGGATAGGAAATACCTTCCTCATCTAACTCAAAGAAAGGATTATCAAATGTCAAATCAGCATCCATCTCAAACAAGAAATTGTCGATCGCCTGAAAGTTATCTAACTCATAAAGAAACTCTGGATGATTTAAAGATTTTTTGGGACAGCTATCCAAGTCATAGGTCTGTTGTATGCTGTCAAGTTCCTATATCACCTCCTGAAAGAATTCGAACCTTTCCCTGTCGTCCTGTTCCCTGTACTGGCTAGTGGCAACAATCTGATTTCTTGCTTCCTTTAGAGCAAGATGTGTGTGCTCCAATATTTCCTGAGCAGTATTAAGCTCTCTGTTGAGCTTATTAGCCTCATCATCCTTTTTCTTTAACTGTTCAGCATAATTTTCTGCAACCTGTAGCAGGTAGTCGCGATCCGACAGTAAGCATAGATATTCTGATTTCCAAACCTCAAAAGGTGTTTTGACCCCCGGTAAATCTGTAGCATAAGATCCAATCTTTATACCACCTTGTCCTGTCTCTTTCTGAGCTTTCCTGTAAAGACCCTCAATAATCTGGTGAGTGTTATCATGGTGAACAAGAGCTGCAGTAATAGCATCGTTATTCACTTTCACCTGACTCATCAAGGCATGCTTTTCATCATTGTCATTTTGGGATGCATTATCTAGTGGGTCATCCAAATCAGCATTGTACATAAGTGAGGTGCTGCAAAAAAAGTCACATGACTCCTCATTACATGAATGGTTAAAGACATCCAACAGGTGGTCACAATCTTTAACCAAAACTTTTCCATCTTTTCTTGGACCAAGTGTAGGCTGAGAATCAATGGAGGTTGGTTGCTCTTCTCTAGTAACCCATCCTGTAACCTCTAGAATTGCTGCCTCTTCTTTAGTCTCTCCTTAATGCATTGATTCAATGTTTGTTTTACAATCTCCTGCTTCAATGACAACCTCATAAGGTTTTCCTTCAATTCCTGATTTAGTTTTTTGTTCACTTATGGGTTGATTAGTGATAGCTAGAAACTCTTCATGTAAATTTCTGCACCTATCTTGTGCAAGTAAATTTCGAGCCAAATCATGGTACTGCTTCTTTGTCATTAAATCCTTGTGTTGTAGCTTTGGATGAAAGTCCATGAAACTAGAGAAAGTTAAGTCTCTCTGAACCTGTAGAGGAAGCGTGTTATATTCATCAAACATGCCGAAGATTTCTGTCCTTTTATCAGGTTGTGAAATCTGGGCTAACTGTTGTTGTACTTTAACAAGATCCTTCCATACTTTTTCCAAACCGTGCATCTTTCCTAGCTAGTACTGCCCTTGACTTCACAAAAAGTTTGTTAAACAATTTGTATTCAATCTGATTTTCTGAGTTTCAATTCTCTGTAATAATCCCTGCTTGTTCTGCTCCAAACTTAGTTGAATGGGTTTGAAATTTTGCTCTATATCAGCTTCTTCTGGGAAATTCTCAGAAATAAGGTACTGATCTTGACCCCTTTTACTGTATTACTGAAATGCCCTACCAAAGATTTCCTGAAGTTTTTAATATATTGACTGCGGAATTTGATATGTGCCTGTGGTGGAGATAAGAGAGTGTATTCCCTTTTTGCTTATATATATTTTATTTCTCAAATCAGGATATGTGATGAAGCACCAAATCACAGTAATCTCTATGCTGGATGATATATATCAAGAACTTGAACAATAATGAAATGACACAGACGTGTATTTCGATGGCATAAGATCTCATGAATATCCAATAACATTTAATACTTCTCAGTCACCGTCATTCATTCAAATCTCCAAACATTAACCAACTCGAATTCATTACATAAATATATGTTAGAAGGACTGGAGATTAGCAACTGAGTATGCACCTACAATATTATCCTTTGATGTCGGGGTGTACAGTTGTTGCCATACGCACTGGATAATGTCTCGCGAACGTAGCTTATTGGGAATGTAAATACGGACAGCCTGTGCAGTAACACAAGGAATATGGAGGCCGCGTCCAGTAGTAACTCCCTTCCTCGCATTCACTCTACTCCAATGTTCAGCTGCGGGTGCCAGTCGAGACACAAACGGCCTTTGTTATTTCCCACACACCGATTCATATGGGTGTTTAAACCGCAACTCACTTCCACGCGGACCAATATGGAAAGTGGTCCCCGCGTTTTATCCCCTCATCACAGCCGCTAACGACGTGAGGCTTCACACAGCCCGACCCCTATTTAAAACGACACTGCCGGCTAGCAAATCATACCGCCGATACACCTGATAATGTTCACTGGCCCCTCTTAGTCACACGGATGCCACTGTTGCGCAGAGAGGGATTCTGGTGTTATTTTAATATCCCCGTAAAGCCACAATATTGACTTGATGAGAATTCAGTCTTCTTTAATAAATGAATCCAGTCGATGCCATCTGAAACCTCTGGACTACTGGAATGTATTGATTAAACCAATGCTGTGTAATATTATTGAGTAATACTTCTCCATACGTGGCTATAGATTTTAGCGGTGAAGTATCATCCAATAAGAATGCTCGAATTTACAATTATTTGCCACAGACTATAGTAGCAATAGGTAAAACCCTCGAATGCAGCCGGAAGCTCAAGTATCGATCAAATATAATGTTCCCACAGAAGCCCGATATCAAATATTTATTAAAATTCATTGGGACCCATCAATATTAATATTTGTTCTTTGGGAAATATCAAAGCTCAATAAATAATAAATTTTATTCCCCTCTATAGTTTACAAAGGATGGCACGACAATCTTAACCTTCAACTGAAGCACATGAGACTAATTCCATACATATAGCTCCCAGTAATATCCAATGCTTCTCATTAAATTATCGGCACCACATTCTTTAATACCCGGTAATTGGAAAAACCCATTAATATAAATCGACCTTATGAAAAGAGGCAGAATTTTTAAAGGCTCGACTCTAGTCTCTTGGCGGACATTAATTAATCCTCTCCAATAATTATAAACACCAATGTATGGCCAATATTTAATTATTTTTCCACTAGCGGCATTTAATAATGGACTCCTTCGGCCATTATTTTGACTGTAGTTACCAAAGTTCTGTAAAATGTTTATTTCAATTACTTCCTTCAAGTTGCGGCTTCCTGAGTTTATTTGATTTTGTTTCGAATGCTGGCCAAACATTTATATTCTGAACTAAACTTTTCACAAGAAATTACCAATGTAGTGTCTACGATACATTCCAAGCCATGGCTTAAATAAATTTGCCCACAAATCTTTTATTTCTCCAGATTTGTCTCTAGCATAGACTTCTCAATATTGCCCTTATCAACTATGTTTGCA
Source organism: Thuja plicata (assembly GCA_018584345.1). Lineage (NCBI taxonomy): Eukaryota > Viridiplantae > Streptophyta > Pinopsida > Cupressales > Cupressaceae > Thuja > Thuja plicata. The sequence goes on along the minus strand of MU225297.1, from coordinate 191,666 downwards.
CTTGACTCTCAACGCTGGAAGTCATTCCTTGAAAATATTATTTCTCCTTGCTATGTGAGCCAGCGTTTTAATCTATTATGATCAAACTCTTAAAATATGTCTATTCTTCTGCTTGCTACGTCTGAAGCTGAGAATGCCTGTGAATAACACTGAATTCCTTAACTCATAAAAACCCTTCTGTAAATCTGTTTCTGAATAAATTCCCCAGGCTGGTAGGAAAACCAGCTTTGATACCACTGTAATGGCCCAAACCAGGTCTTTCCCAATTTTCCACAAATATTTCTCATACAGATTTAAACATTCAAATGCATGCAGTAAACCATTGATTCGATAGCAATAAACCAACAATATATTCCTGTGAAACCCTCAGCAAATATTATTGCATCATATAACAACAATACAATAACAAAAGGATTTTCAACAATCCAAATCCGAACTACACTATGGAACAGGATATCAAATAACAGAAAAGAACTTGTGAATACAATGGCGAACTCTGCTGTGAATCCGCACCGGAAATGAACTGGGTTTCCATCTAATCCATCGAGAAAGCCTGAAGGTTTCCGTCCTCAGGTTCCAGAACCGAAAGCTGAAGCTTTCTGGATTCTCCAAGAGAAATTTAAATCATAAAACTAAGCATGCCAAAATGAGACTCCAAGTCTTCTTTTAAAGCTGCAGCTGTGACTCTTTAGTTTCCCCACTTTGTCTCTTTATATTCCCTTAAAGTCACTTTTTAAATAAATATAACCGCTGGGTTATAAAGTGACATAATAAAATAAAGTAAGGAATCTTCTGACATTAAAACGGAGGGCCAAACGAACTCGGATGAAGATGTGTGATAGCTCGTCGGAAAGCTCTCGGCGAGACGCTCCCAGTCCACTACTGAAATGCCAGGAAAACTGAGTTCTGCCGACTTACTATAAATAGTATGTACCTTGGAAACCTTGTGGAAACTGCTCCGATTGGCCTGAAACTGAAAACGCCTAGGCCAACATCCCTTTGATCACCTGCCAAACCTCGGTTAGCCCACCAGACCATGATGAAAAGGCTAACTACAAGGCACGAAATAATGTGCCCCGAAAAGGGGACATTACATACTCATTGCTGTCTATTGAAGCAATTTGGTTTCTTTACCAAAGTAGTCCCACCTTTGCATTGGCATTACATTAGTTGCAAAAGAAAAACATAATAATAAATCCTTAATTTATTTCAAATTTTCAATATGGGTAAAATGTTATGTTTGGTTGGAAATTATTAATGTTGAATTTAATACTCGGTTTGAATGTTTTGAATAGACTGCATATATGTATGTGAAGAAACCTTTTGCTTATTGGTGCTTTCATAACTTTGCAATGGCTGCTTGCCGATCCTATACATTACAAAATTTTATTTGCATTGCACTTAAATAGCTCTCTTCTATGATCTCTGCATCATTCCTGAATGATGCACTGTGAAAGAATAATGGATTTAAGTAACATATTGTAGCGTAAAGGTAACAATGCATTTGGTGATCCCATCTAACATCAATAATCTTCCATATTGGAATTTAATTGCACTCCTTTTACATTTTGGACAGCAATGCCTCATTTTCTCTATCCATAGCCTTGTAAAATAACGCATGGGGTATTTTTCCCATCAACCAATCTCAACACTTTGACCAGAGCCTTTGAAATTTGTACAATCTCATATGAATGAGTCCAAAAAGACTCATAAAAAAACAAGCCATACACTAGTGATACCATTCGTGTGATTGGCTAAGCTACACTCAACCCAATTTAATGAAATAAGCATCTACCTCAAGTTCATCTCTTGGACACAAAAATTTTGCAATGCAAGGGAGTGACACACCTTGTCATACCTAGTTGAATGTGCTTTTTTCCCTTAATGAAAGATCTCATTACATCGAACACTTTAGTGTGATTATACATAAATTTAGTGATGGATCCCCCACTCTCTATGGTAGACTTAACTTGTGGAAGTTTGCTGATATCTTCTAGGGATAAATCAAGATAATATGCTATGCATGGGACTCATGGAAATGGAGGGTAATTTTGCATCAAAATTTTTCTTGCCATGCAAAAAATTGGTAGGCTCATTCACTTATCAGATGCATCTACAATTTGGAGAAAGGTTGTGCCTCTCCTAGATGCCACAAGGAAATTGATGTATAGTTCCTTCTATCAATTCACCCCTTTAGCATTATAGTGCAATTTACTTTCATCCACTCCTTGCAATGCTCAACAAGTGCCTTAGTAACATCCTACATTGCATCTTTAAGCATATCAACTCCAAGACTCCCATATGATGGGGCCTTGAAACCATGACCCACAACAATAATGGTATCAATCATTACTTTTCATTAAGGACATTGTGCAATGTTGAATGGGATGCTTAAGTAGACGAAGAATTGGCTTTTGTTAAATTGACTTGTGCATAAATATTATTCCTTCATCCAACTCTTTCCAATGATTGTTGGGATTTGGGTGTGGTACGATAATTAAAACATTCACATTTTCCCAATTGACATTAGATTTATTGGTAGAGGAAGGTGCTCTAATACTAGAAGTAGTGGCATGAATTTTTGTTTAAGTACCTTCCCATCCAAAGGTCCATCTCCAACTTTGGAGTCACTAAATCACCTTGTCGATGCTTCAATTATAGTTCTTGCTTTTTTTACCTTGCTTCTACAAAGACCTCAAGAGACATTAAAGCGTTGGTGGGTTATTTCCTTTAGAGAGTTTTGCAAGCCTTCATATAATACTTTGTCAACTTTGTTAAATTCTGTTTGAAATGGTTAATCTCTCCATTTTCATTCCAACAAAAGTTGCATTTGAGCTGAAGCAAATCGGGCATGGTTTCACATAGGCCTATGCAGGAATCCCTCCTTCAAGATTATGAGCTGAAATCCTAAACACATGCATGCTTGTTAGGGTTAATAAGAAATATAAACAAACAAGAGCATAGAGCCGTTAACTTTAATAAAAAATAAATAGACCCAACCTTGGCGCTAAACTAAAAAAATAGTTTAGAATTAGGTTTAGCACAGCTAGTGCAACCCCTAAACTTTTGTTTTGTCCATAGTAATACTAAAAACAAAAAGGTCAAGAATCCAACACTAACCTTAAAGAACAAAATAGGGTTATATTTAGGTTTAGCAAAGCAATGCAACCTATAAGTTTTTGTGTAATAAATCATTCAATACTTAAAACCCTGAAAATAACTTGAAAGAGAAAAAATAGTTTCGGTTTAGGCTTTAGCATAGCAACAACTACTTGTAGGTGCTATGTGGTAAAAGAAATTCTAAAGCTAACCCTACAAAAAAAATTTATTTTAGGGTTAGAGGTTATGATATTGTTTCTTTGAGTTTTTCAAATGGGTTGAAATGAGGACCTCAAGACATGGTTTGGAGACATTAAGAATTTTGCCAAATTTATTATTTTGGGGATGATAGGGGGATGACAATTTAAATGACTTTAAGCAAATTAAAAGAAAATGTTTTAAAAAGTAAATACAATATTTTGAATTTGCAATGACAAAACTCCTATTTTTTTAGGGGTTTTTATCATGTTTTACATAGAAGTACATTTTCCACTCCAAGTACCCAAGTTCTTGGAATGTTGGGGATGTAACATGAATCCTCAAGGACATGTCCCCATGGAACTTTGGTTTATAGTATTATGTTGCATGTTAGGATTTAGGGTTAAAAGTTACTTCGACCCTAAACCATAAAATAAAAAAACTAACATCAAAGAGTTTAAGCCTTAACCCTAACACAACATAATTAAACTAAAATTAAAAAGTCCTTACATGCCTTACTTTTACCATCTACTTTACATTTCTCAAGTTTATAACCCTTCTCTTTCACTTGTCATTTCTTGTTCCATATCATTTTGAGACATTCTATTGACTTATGTGTTGTTCACAAATTTTTTTGATCTTCCTTAAGTTTATCATTTGCTGTCATGACAAATTTTATTGCACTGACAACATTTGTCATGGTTTTGAAAGCATTGACAACTTTAATAATTTTGCTGTTTTTTACTTCTAGAAAGTTTGCATTTTCTCTGTTTGCTGTTTCCTTCTATTTTCAGCAGTATAGTTGGATTCTATCGCACATAATGGTCTGTTCCGTATATGTCTGAGTTATTGCTTCATGCTGTTTGTCATTTATTACTTTAAAGTCTTTTACAATTTCTTGTCTTGCTGATTTTGCATAGTTTCATCTTTTGACTTTGGTCTGTCCAAATTTTTAGGCTTGCTCGCATCTTGTCTCAACATCTCTTTGTCATTTGGATCTTAATTCTGGATACACTCTTTAATTGAGCTTTTCATAAGCTTCCTATGCCTTTTATTTCATAGACCTGCTGGTCTTGCATTTCTAGTTGATTCTTGTATATTGGTAATGTAGAGGTCACATTTTCACATCTCCTAGCATCACATTCAAGATCTTGATTCGTTATGTTTACTGTTTCACATATCATTACCGATTTGCATTATTTTGGGTGTCATTTTAAAAAAATTTCTTGAGCTATAAATTTACTTTACACTTTTTATGGCAGCATTATGAAAGTTTTGGAAGCATCGACAACTTTTACAGTTTTGCAGTTTTTGCAACTTCCTCTATTTACTCCTCTTCCTTTTTTTAGATGTATATTTTTGTTCTGTTTCTTGTACATTTTGGGTACTAAATGAGGGTCGTACATTTATTGATTTTGGTCGATCAAATGTTTGATAATAGCATCCACTAACAAATTTCTGAATTTCTTGTCTTGCTGAGTTTTCCTAGTTTCAGCATTTTACTTTGTTCTTTCCAATCTGTTTGGCTTGCTTACATCTTGCCTCACTATCTCTCTTGTATTCAAATAATAATTTTGTGTTACACATTACATTGAACTTCTGTTAGGCTTTATACATTTGCTGGTTTTTGGGTTAAACTAGTTTGTTATTGTACTTTGGAAATATCTAGTTCACATTTTTTTGTCTCCTGACATTAGTGTTACCAAACTCACTAGAAAATCAATGAATCTCACTAGTCTTGGTTTTGGCAAACCTAAACGAGGCTTTCTCACCTATTTTGTAGTGCCTAGCAAGTCTGGCAAACTCATTGGATTTTGATAGACTTGCATGTGTCCTGCTTTGGCTAAACATACATGAAGAACAAAATAAAGCCAAGAATGACCTAAAACCTTACTTAATACACGTGACATAAAGACATAAATCAAAGGACAGAAAACACATTGAACAAACTCATGAATCAAAAGATACAAAGGACTTACACTATTAATCACATAAAGTGCACACACTAATAGTCACTCAAAGAAAAAAACAAACAAGAAATTTCAGAGAAGCAACACAAAAAAGAAGCAAATAAAATAACAAAAATGTATATTTGATAAATTTGGAGCAGCCCATGGAGCACTTGGAGCATCAAAAAGTGAATTTGGAGCTGTAATTTTAGATGCATGTCTTTTTTCTCTTGTTTATTTTTCTTTCTTCCATTTTCTATTGTTAGTACCAAAATTAGTACCCCTACAGAAAACTTACTTGCCAAATTGTATGTAATAATTATGCTATGAAACACGGGGATGCGTCCCTAGGATTTTTTCCCATCCCTGCATTAAAGACGTCCTAGGGATGAGAGACAGCTTGGGGATGTTTCGCGATTATCCCCAAAAATAAATTTGCCTCTGAAACGCCCCCAAAATGGTGGGTCAACAAGGGAATGAGGTGGGTGTAGACATACAATAGATATTAAATAAAGTTAGATTGTCGGGTTGGTTAAAATATGTTAATCAATGTTTGTTAATAGTACTTAGTTAGAAAACGGTTGGCCTCGAACCAACCATTGGCTCTCTATATAAGAGTCCCGCACATTATTGTAAGGGCTATCTTTTTGGTGTGGAAATATAAAGAATTACAAAGAAATAATTAGACATATCTATGTTGTGTACTCTGAGTTAACTGAATATAATATGCCTGCTGGTTATATAGTGTTTCATTTATGTTCCATCTGTGTTCCATGTATGTTCAGTTCTGTACCATCGTAACCGAATAGATTCTATTGGCAACTAACATTTTGGCGCCGCTGCCTAAATCGAACTTGAGGTCTGATTAAGTAGGGGTTAGTACCTTGGCTGGTACGTGACTGGTACAGTACGTGACATAGCCACGGGCTGGTATGTGACTGGTACAGTACGAGACTAGTACGGTGACTAATAAGTGTGACATAGTACGGAACAGGTACGGAATGGGACTGGTACAGTACGGGACTAGTACGGTGACTAATAAGTGTGACATAGTACGGAATAGGTACGGAACGGGACTGGTACAGTACGTGACATAGCCTCGCGCTGGCACGTGACTGGTACGGTACGGGACCAGTATAGGCTGGTGGTACGTGAGTGGTACGGGCTGGTGGTACGTGACTGGCACGGTACACACAGCAAGATGGCAGCATAATGGGCCGGGAATTCATACAACAAACCTTAGTGACTGACAGTGACGTAGAGGATAACGAAGTAACTAGAGAAGACCAAGTCACACAGGATTTAATTAAAGCTTGGGACGTGGCTGTAGACAAGTACGTGGAAAGAGAGGCGGAGCAAAGGGGTGCCATCTCTCCTAGTATAGTAAGGGCGGAACTCACTGTCAATTCTGCAGTGTACGACCTCCTCGGGAGCATCCCAAGACTGTTGGCACGAGAATTGGTAAAGCTCGAAGAAGAGCGAGAAAGCGTTAGGAGGGAGCAACGACGACAACAAATCCTGCAACAATACGAAGAAAGGAGTCGAAGGGAAGAAGAAACCCCAAATACATCAAGACGACGCCGTACTCCCCACAACGCAAGTATTTAATGCCAAACCTCCCTAATAAAGACAAGAGAAGACAGACGCGAGAAGAAGAAGAGGCTGATCCAGAAAAGTCAATAAGAAGGTCACTACGTATTCAGGAACAGTTGGAAAGACGGTTGCGACTACAGCAGTCAGCAAGCAGTTCGAAAAAATTCACTACACCACAAAGAGTGGACAACCCCCACGAGGACTCTGCACAAAGGTGGGACAGAATATACAGAAGCCCTTGGGAGGAGGAGATTGAATCTCCAAGCAACAGTGCGGAACGTAACCCACTGCCAATTAAATATTTCAACTCTTCCAGTGATGAGGGGGAGAAAGGAGACAGCGGGGTTGGTGACTTACTCCATAACTTCAGTGGCCTAACGATATCAGAGGGAGACAACAAGGGATACACAGTCAGCAAACCACCCATACCGCCTAGTGGGAGCATTAAGAAAATGGCACACAACCCAGATAAACAGAAACTTCCAAGATTCTCGGGAGATGGAGCCGATGACCCCGGTAGGCACTGCAGAACTTGTGTCACAATATGGGAAGCTAATGGCATAGCAGATGAGGATGTTTGGCTGAAGGCATTTCCAGCCACCTTACGGGGGATTGCTATTGACTGGTACGCAGATTTACCAGCAAGTGCAAAAACATCATGGAAAGATTTGAAGAAAGCATTTGAAGAAGAATTCCGCCTCCTCCGGGACGATGACGAGATAATGGCTGAAATTTACAACACAAGACAAGGAAAGCACGAGAACGTAAGGACGTTCTATCGGCGGCTAAAGGAATTAACAGGAAAAATGGACAACGAACCAGCCGATG
>MU225297.1:137413-159080 GCA_018584345.1 Thuja plicata | reverse complement strand
TTGATTATAATTCGGATTAAATATATAAAATTATTCACAGAATATATGAAATAAATGAATATATAAACCAAGGTTGACTTATGTTGAGATAATCATCTTGATCAAGGGAGAGTTTCTCAGTTATGTTTAGTTCTGGAGGCAGTTTACAGACAGTTCCATCATCTTTGAGTTCCTTTTTGAGTTCAGCATCAGATAGTTTCAGTTGAGGGTCTTTTTGGAGCAGTTCACTATCAGTTTCTAGCAGTTGCACTTATGTTTTGACAAGCTTTTTCTTCATATCCGACCCTCCTTCCAAATATGCATGATTTTGGGAGTTAAAGGGCAGTTGGAGGAGCAGTTCGAGTGGAGTTTCAGTGACACTTGTCTTGGAGGGTCTCTTTCAGCAGTTAGACTCTAGTTTGTAGCAGTTTGAGACCTCTTTTTTAGGAGTTTTTTCATGCATTCGACCCATGGAGGTCTGATGGCTATATCTTGTGCTTTTACCTCATTATTCAGGACCTTCTTTTCTTCACACGTTATGACACATTGCAGACTTGTGAATATATTGTAAGGGCATTTTGTAGCAGATTTTTTGACAGTATTGATATATAGAGATAGTTGTTCCTTCCCATTTGTTTTCTAAGTGTAATGCTGTGAGTTTATCTGCTTTGATGTTGTGTTAGCCCTTCATCTAAGTTGCATTCCTCGTTACATTTTCAAATCTTGATACTTGCCATTACAGTGCTTTTGTTTGCGTCCTAATTTTTTTTAGAAAATTGGTGAAGTATCACTTCCCTATCAAAGCAAAAAATATTGTAGATCCTTACATAGAAATACTTTTGTGGTTGCATGTTTGTCCGGGTACTGAGAGCCATCATTATCTTTAAAGATCTATGCTGGATTAAATCAAGTTACATAGCATTTATTGGTGTATCACCTCCTTTAGAGTTTTCTAGGTATTCATATTATCTTTCTACCCCTTTCCCACATACACACTTAGCATTAGGTGATATCCCGAATTTAACAGGAACCGGTCTAGAATCCGGAGACTCATTCTCTCATCCACCAAGGAGAATGTTTCCATGTTCCAACAGGATGGCTAGATTTTGCATCCAGCTATAGGCGCAATCCTGATTGACAACAGACACCACTTGAACAATGAGCAGATGGCAAACAAATCCAATATGAATCTGTAACCCAACAAAACCTAGGATTCTTTGCTTTTAACACTAGCTTCAATGTAGCCCAATGTTCTAAATTTGGTGCTAACATGAATTCAGAAACGAAACTCATAACATAGCTCAAATTGAGTCTAGTGGTTGTAAAATGTATTACCTTCCCTACTAGTTTCCTACTGGCTAACTCATTAACTATTTTAGAGTTAGTTTTGGCTGTAAGCTTTAGCCCTTTCTCCATAGGTGTGGACAAAATTTTGCAATTTGTCTTGTTCGTCAAACTCTTGGCATATTTGGATTGTACATTTGTTTGCAAAACTTCATTGCTTAGGCATTAATGTAAGAGGCATAGATCAATCATGTCAAAATATTTATATTATATTTGATCTCTCCAATTGCATATGCCTTGCTACTTGTAATAATGATATCATCCATATTATAAACCAGTAGAAGATCATTAGGACTCTGTTGGAACCTCTATCCAACCAAATACTTATCAATTTTTATGTACCATCCATTGGGTGCCTATTTTAGGCCATATAAAGCTTTCTTCAACCAGTAAATAAGATGCTCCTTCCTTGTAGCTTGAAAACTTTGTGGTTGAAGCATGTAAAGTTCTTCCTCCAAATCTCCATTGGAAAGGTGCTCTTCTTGTCCATTTGATGGATTGTCTAGCCAAATTGAGCTACCGTGGTTAGGTCTAATTGGATGGTTCCCATGTTTGTTAAACAAGCATAGATCTCCACATAGTCTTCCCTCTCTCTGCACAAACCCCTTTTGCAACCAATTGGAAACTTTACTTATCTAATGTGCCTTCTATCTTTTACTTTACCTTCTACACCCATTTTCAGCCAATGAGTTTCTTTCCAAGTGGAAGATTTGAATGCTCTTGTCTTATTTTACATAAGACTCTTGTGTTCATTTGTCATGGACTTTTTTCACTTATGTTTTTTTTCCTCATATACTCCCTAAATATTGGCAATTAGAGAAAATTTGACCGTGTTCTTGCTCTTGGCTCTTGAATATTGTCCTTTGAGCATTTCACTTACCCAAACATTGCCACTGGTCCTTTCCCACCACTTTGTCCTCTTCTTAGGATTATCTTCATACAAATTAGTGTCTTTGGCTACCTATACCTATGTCATTTTAATGTTGATTTAGGATATCATCATTAGAACTTGAGACAATTATTAGCTTGGGAGACTATATGCTTTTAATCATCCCCTTCTTTAGTTGGATATACTTGAAGGTAAATACTTGAATCCTAAGCCACAATAGGCCATTCTTTGGTAATCTTGAACTTTGGAGAAGTTTGGAAAGTCCCAACTTCTTCATCAAACACGACATCTTGGCTAAAGGTCAAGTGGTCCAAGGACACCATACACTAACAACACTATTACATGCGTCAATACATGAATAACAATTTAAACCCTCATGCTTTTTTAAGAGAAAAAATCCACTATATAAACCATAAACAGTTGCATGAACTTCACATGCCCTAGCTAGTATGATTTTAATAAAAAGTTCTTGTGGGATTTTTCTTGAGTAAAAAGATCTGCAAAAAACTAAATTGGTCATGATTTTCAATATAAAAAAAAGGATGTGATTTTTTATCTAAAGAGTATACCTCACGATTCTAAAAATTCGCTTGCATATTCGATAAGGAAAAATTTGCAATACTTTCAACAAAAATTCATGGTTTCTACCTTTAGAAAAACTACATGATTTTACTTGTTCAAAGGTACACGAGTTTCCATTCATATTTTTCAATATCTTTGCATGATTTTACCAAATTGATGCAATTTCATACAATCTGTTATATGAATCCTTTTGAATCTTTACTGTATTACATTGGCAACCCCTTGTTCCATCCTTGTTCATAGTAGTCCCTAACTCTTCACGATCTCATAGTTTTTGAAGTTGTAGCTAAGCTCTAAACCATATTATGAAAAATAGAGCACAAAAATATTACCAAGATATTTATCAATTAAATAAAAAATGAGAGCTTACTCTTACGATCTCATAGTTTTTGAAGTTGTAGCTAATAAGCTCTAAACCCTATTATTAAAAATAGAGCACAAAAATATTACCAAGATATTTATCAATTAAATAAAAAATAAGAGCTTACTTATACGTGTTTATAGTGTAGGGCAACAAGCCACTTTTTATTAAGATGGGACTAAAGAGAGTAAACTGCTAAAGCATAAAGAATATTCTAAAGTTAAAATGATTTTATTAAAGCTTATGACTGAAAATTAATTGATCATTACTAAATAATAACTATTTTGACATAGAGTTCACAAATATATTAATCTATGTAAGAAAGAGGATAAATATGTATTAATCTTTAAAGGTGAGATACATCCACACTAACACTCTTTTTACTATGGCAATACTCAGGCAACACCTAAGCACTTGTAAAACAATCTCATTAAACTATTATCTTATGTTTCTAATTTATAGAGAATTCAGAGAGGATTACTACAAATGGTTTCCCAAAACATTGTACCATCAAACCATGGTAAAATGTACCAGCTCTCACAAACAAAATGAAGTGGCTCCTCTCATAATGCTAAATGTAACTCCCAATGACCCATGAATAGTACAAACAATCTCCATATCAATAATAGATGCTATTTTTGACGTAACTCCTCTATAATGACATATCTTAAGGTAGACATCCAAAATCATCACCCAACTGATATGGCTCCACCAACAACTCATATGACTCCACCAACAACATTTAAATGCTCCACTACTCAATTTTCATGCCCAAATTTAAAAACTTGCTTAAAAATAACTTCATAATTGCCATTGCCAACTCCACCTGCTTTACAAATGCATGTAATAACTATACCAAGATTCTCAAAGAATCTATAAAATTAATTTCTAGTTACGCCCTCGGCATCCAAGGACACTTTCTAAGAATGTTGGAGGCACACGAATAATACATAGGATTACATGGTAAGTGTCACTTTGGATTTAACTCCTATTGTTTCTTGTATTTAGCTTCAATTCTATTCCGATTTATGCATCGCCATTCTTGAGCTATCAAAGCTAACTTGCAGCTTTGATTTTGGTTCATTCGTAGTCCTTCTCTTATCATTTTTGCAAGTAATTATTGGATTTAGTTGGTGTTTGAACAGACCTGGGATTAACTTAGCTTCACTTCTTATTTATTTTTAATTTATTGGTTGACTTTATCAGACATGAATCTTATTTGCTGTCTTTACATTTCTGTAAGACTATTCGCAGAATGTGGAGCAATTTTCTTGATATCTGCACTAGTTTCGAATTTTTTTTTTTCATAATTAGATTTGAATTTGAATGCATGTGTTACTTTGAACACGAGCTACTTTTCCCATTTATATTTCTTTACGTTATCCAATGCTTAGTCGAAATTGACTACAATATCTCCTTTTCTTCATTCTATTTATCCAATATTTTGCAGTTGGGATCCACCTTTAAAGCTAGGTATATCCTGCATGTTATGCAAACTTGCCTTGTTGTGCCAAATCAGACTAGTTTTGACTAGCAACTACATCAGATAGCCCTTTAGTCGACACCTCATCCTTAACTCCTTGTACCCTCTTCATGTAGTAGAAGGCAGTGGGGCAAGTTTGGAAAAGAGAGAAAAAAAAACTCAGGAGCTAAGACAACTTTTTCAACTAGAAGACCAAGCCGACCGATCATGTTAGCCAAATCAATCAAATCAGTAGAATCCTTGAAAACATCTTTCTTTGAGTCTTCGGATGTTCTAACATAACCTCGGGAAATTAAGCGTGCAAGGAAAGACATGGATACAACTTTCCTTCGCCAATCAATGAATTCACTCTTATTCACATCAATCCAAACATGAACTATAATACTTTGTTGTAAGAAAAAAAAGAGAAATGTAGTGCTTTGGAATGACTTAATTTATTTCATCTCGTTAATTTTTTAATGCATACACTCTGAAACAAGAATTCACCATAAAAAACTAACGCGCATCATTGTAGCTAAGCATCTCTAGATCACCTGCATCACTCTACTGAATTCATTGAAACGTTTGGCACTAGCCTGTAACTTACTACGATATTGTTAACAGGAAGTTTCTTGCAATGTTTCAGACTGTGGAATTATTAAAATGCTGTATTACTCTAATTTGACCTTAATACTACCTTTTTGTGTTGGCGTAATCCATCTTATAAAGTAACCAAAACGAAATTACATATAGCACCAAACAACCCTTAAATTTATTAGTATTCCTGTTTATTTAGTCATGACATTGTAGTATTAGATCAATCACAATCCTGATAAAGATTTACGAACCTATTAAATTCAAGCCAAAGGTTATGCACTGCTCAATTGTAACGAATATTAAACTTTATACGTTGAAGGGTTATGTTCATTTGTCTTTAAAATCTTGTTAGTTGTAGTCGCTTGCTGAATAATATCTGTTTTGAGTAGTATTTCAAAGTATATTTATTTGACACCAAAATGCGTATAAACATTATACAAGCAAACAAACAAACAAAAAAACTGGTATTTATTTTTTTAACGTTGAAAGATTTATGTTGGTGTCATAGGTATCGTCCGAGACAGGCCAGTTCCGATTCCAGGTTCTGGAATACAAGTGACGAATATAGCACATGTTAAAGACCTATCAAGCATGCTTGTCCTTGCAGTTCAGAAACCGTTTGCTGCCAATGGCAATATTTTCAATGCTGTTTGTGATCGAGCTATCACATTTGATGGGCTTGTCAAACTCTGTGCTAAAGTTGCTGGAAAAAAAGCTGATATTGTTCACTACGATCCCAAGTCTCTTGACATTGATGCAAAAAAAGCATTCCCCTTTAGAAATATGGTAAATTTTTTTCTTCATTTTCTTCTCAATTGTATGAAAACATTATTGCACTCATCATAGAGATTGATAATCATTGGAAGAAATAAGGTACATTGATTTTATTATTATAAAATTATACTTTTTGAACACTATCTTACTTCTTTGGCTGTAAATAGCATTTTTATGCAGAACCAAGAGCAGCAAAGGAGATACTCGGATGGCAAAGCACAACAAATCTTTTAGAAGACTTAAAAGAGCGCTTTGAGGAATATATTGCTATTGGAAGAGACAAAAAGGATATGAAGTTTGATTTGGATGACAAGATTTTGGAGTCTTCAAGGGTAGCAATCACAGTGTAATATTATAAGTGCCGCTTTTTATCTAAGAGTTGATGTTTGGGCAGATATGAACAATCAATGTAATTCTTTGAGTTGTAATTCTTGTCAGTAAATTTATAGAAACTTTGATCTTATAAAAGAATCAGAAACCATATATGACCTCCAAAAGTAGCATTCTATTGTCAATTTCATCATGAAAGGAAATGATGCTTAAACAATATCAAGTTGATTATAAAAAACATATAAAAAGGCCATCACAACATACACAGTATGATTCTTGAATGGCTTCTTGAGTGACAACCACCTCAATTTACAGAATACATCTAAAATAAATTCTGACTGCAGACTAACCTGATTAACCAATGCAGTATTTGGTATATTGTAATTATCACTGTTATAATTTTCAGTACTACTTTTATTGATGATATTTCCAAATCTTGCAAAAACTAGGTCAAAAGCAGAGAGCTTAATAGAATATGTATTTCTATTTTTGTTCAATTTATGCCGAAGAAGCTTGAGCAGGATTCATGGTCCATCTTCTTGCTTTTTACTTTGCTGATATTTTTTCCAGATCGTGAATCTGCAACATAAATAAAAAAAAAAAAAAATAGGCATCCCTTGGGTTTTGAGGAGGCCAAGGCCTGCAAGTATTCCCCCCGCCTTCAAATATACTGTAACTTAAGATCTCACTCGCACCTTCTAGAGATGATTTGCAGATATTCTTTAACCAGCATTCACAATTACCTTTCTCCAGCCTGAATGAACAACAGAAGCTATCTGAATTTAGAAAGCCCTCCTAAGGTTCATATCTCCTTGGATGATATGAAATACAAACTTTTCAACTTGAAGGAAAGATCACCAATTTGCAAATATATGGACACTTGCCATTGTCTCAAATTATTGAAATAATGTGTTCAACATTCCTAGAATTGTGAAGGATTGGTTGATATTTTGTGATGTTTAAAGGCTATTTCGTGGAAACCTTCTCTTCCAAATTAAAAGGACGCAATAATCTAAGGGGTACATGTGACTACAAGGGGCTTAATAATCTAAGGGCTTATTCACGAAACCATGGCATCAACACTCGACGCTACTTGTGAACTGCCAAGCACAATACCAATTTGGGCACGTTGTCTTTGCTTCCCATCAAGCATTCAAGAGAATACTCTCTCCAAAAATGCAATAAGAACTTAATAGATGCGTTGTATTCTCTCTCTACAGTATGACATTTTGCTCTATGCACATCTTCATTTTAATGTTGATCTTGCCTTGGAATTTGATGTTGCTCCATGATATCATGTTAAGCGAAATGGGAGCTGTCTCTATTGAAGCAATGGCTATTGTGTGTCTCATAAGTTACCTTAAAAGAACCGAACAATGGAAGAAGGTAGATGGCCTAGGGTTGTCTTTATTGATATATTGTGCAAAAAGAAGAAGATGCCGATGCAACAAAACATCAAGTGGATGGGTAAATGAAATATTCATTTCAATGCGTGCCCCATGAATAACAAAGAAATACAGATTTTCATTATGGATAAGTTTTACAAGAGAAACTAGGGTAATGGGATAGACAGGAAGAAATAATACTATATCAGCTAGTTTAATCTATCTGATCAACTTCAAAAAGACTACATAGGGGCCAATATTTCATGGAGAGCAAAAATTCTTATTAGTCAACTTAGGACAAAAATTCACATTGCTCAACTTAGGACTAACTCGCATCAGCTTCATTGTGAGACCGAGCATTGGAAAAGGCCAAAAGAGGCGTGGGAAGAGCGGGTTTGTTCTTTTTGCAATTTTGGGAGCGTGGAAACTGAATATCATTTTATTGTTGAATGTGCTGCTTAAAAAGACAACAAGGACAAATTTATACATATTTTAACAACTTACTCCTTGGTATAAACTTATTCAGCGAGGAACACATTGAGAAGTTGGGAGCACTCATTGTCAACTTGCATAGAAAAAGAACTAATTTATTGAATTTGGCAGGTTGTCCCATAGGCTATATTTAGCCTCATGGACGTTAAAATTATCTTCTTCTTCTTCTTCTTCTTCTTCTTCTATTTGAAAGGCCTCTATTTATCTGAATACTTTTGGAATTTAGAACAATCAAACATGTAAAACCTTCGTTTAAATGTCAAATATGTCATCAACATGACCATTTGGCTCAATTCTGCGTGACCTGACCACTACAAGAAATAGAGGGAGCTCTAGCAAGTGCATAATGGATTCCGTAGAAGTCTAAACTAGAGAAAAAGACGAGTTAGATTTTTTCACACAAAGCATTCGGTAGTTGCAACCACACTTAGGATTCCACTCCATGGACCTTAATTGTGTAAATGCCTAAAGAAAAAACCTACCCTTCACATAGGAGATGACCCTACGCAACCATGCATATCCTAGGACTGAGAAATCCTATTAGGATAATCAAGGGAGCTTCTTATGGAAAAATTCTGGGAAAAAAAGCCTCTCAAGCTTGCTTTTTTAATGCTTGTAGCTAATCATTCAATTGTATCTATTATTATTCACTGACATATTTTGGGTGGTCCCTTTTAGAGAGACACTAGTTGTCACTTATACTTAGTTATTTGACAATTTGTTATCATCACTTATTTGCCACGAAATTTGCTAAATGCAATTATGGCAACTTATAAGGTGTGTATGAGTTGCAAAATTAGAAAGGGCATGAAATGGGGAACTTTAATGTGGACTCGAAAAAAGATCAAGGAAGATCTTTAGTTCACATGTCCATGCTACCAAAATGATGGATAAGACCAAGTGGAGCGCTCTAATTGAAGGAAGTTCCTAATTTACATTTTAGTTGTCTCTTCTTGATTAGGGTGTCGAGATTTGCGTAGTGATTTGGGCTTTCCTTTTAGCTCATACTTTTCTCTCATGATTTTAGAAACACAAGGGGTTTATATATATATATATATATATATATATATATATATATATATATATATATATATAGTTTGGAGATGATGGTTGTATAGTTTTATAGGAGATTTCACTTTTTAAAACTTAATTAATTACAATAGTGATACTTCAAAACCTAACCATTCACAATAGTAATACAAATGCAAGATCCAACAATTAGGAACACAATAAGAACACACAATTTATGTAGAAACCTTTGTGGGAGAAAACCATGGGAAAATATTACTTGCATTAGAAACTTTTTATAAATTTTGCACGCACCAACCTATAGGAGACACCAATCTCCTTTAGAGGATTTATAGGCACTCACTCATTGGAGACACCAAGTCCCATAATGAAGCACCAACATAGTAAGAGACACCAAACTCCTTGAATAAGAGGCATCAATCTCCACAAGAATGATGCAATGAGTACTTGACCTTCTTCTTGAGTTAAACCTAACTCTCCCTCACAAATTTGCTCTAATAATGCTTCATTAAATCTGCTTACAATCTTCAATATTTTTTGCTTGTGGGTCTGCAATAATTCACCATAAAATCTGCTCATACATGCACCTTAGATCTTATAAATTTACAATGATTCACTATAATGTTTGCTCATACATATGACTTAGATATGCTCTATATCTACTCTTAAAATAAGAATAATATCCAATGAATGCTTGTTGAAATAAACCTCAAATGATCTTCCTTTTATACATGCTATTGCATTCCTTTACCAATGGATGCAACCTTTTTAAACAAGTTGACCAAGTTAGCAAAATATTTTTTTTTTCTCGTTTTATTTGCCTCCAAAGATAGGGTGTACCTCTCAAGGGGGTTGTCCCTCTTTGAAAAAATTATATTTAAAATGCACTTTAGATCCTATAAATGGGTTGGCTCAGAGGAGGGGGTCCGCCACAATAATAATTTGGAATTTTTAACTTATTTTAGGGAGGGTGCCAAAATTCTAAGGGTTTGGCCCTTAGTAATAGATTTATTTTATTCTTTTATTAAATTTTTTATTTCCTTGCACATATAGGAGGGCAAATATATGATAGCAACAAATTTGTGCAATTAATACACCCCCTATGTAGTTGGCCTTTGACATCAATGAGAAGTATTTCGAAGTTAGATCACCTCTACTTCCTAGGTGGTGGGAATTTTTTTTTGAACTAGTCATGGTTTGAGTGGGAGTTATATAGATCTTTTGTTTTTAATAAAATGGCTAGTATGTAACAATTGGAGATGGATTAGTGAACAATCCAAACTTTGAGCTATGGGAGCTCAAAATGGAGGATTTATTGATAGATAGAGACTATGGGGAGTAGTCTCTAAAAGTAAACCATTAGGCACAAAGGATGAAAATTAGGTTTGTTAATTGAAAAAGTAGAAGCCTCATCTGGTTTGGAAGATTCAATGCTCTTGAATTTTGTGAAAGACGCCTCTACCAAATTCCTTTGGGAAAAGTAGGAAATTTATGCCAAGCCAAATAATTGGTGAACAAGTTTTTTCTATGAAAAAGATTGTATATTTGTAGGACTAGTGATGAGGATTCAATTGTTGAGAACTTAAATACATTTAACACTATTGTAAGTTGATTGCAAACTGCTAGTGTAAAGATGGAGGAAAAAGATTGATGCATGGTCTCATTATATTCTTTGCTAGATTCATGGGGTATTCTAGTGAAGGCCATTTGAAAAAATACTTCAAAGTTTGTGCTTGATGAAGAGGTAACTTCTCTTAAAGGAGATAAGTCTAAAAGCTTTCAAATTACCAAGGAATTCACTAGTTTCTTATGGAAAATCAAATAAAAAAGAGAAGGACGAGCATTCTAATTCTAAGGGAGATCTAAGTCTTCTAGAAAATCCAAGGTAGTATTTTGGAAGTGTGGTAAGAAAGACCTCCTCAAGAAGCATTACAAGGAGAAAGAAGACGAATGAATTAGATTCTTGAGCTTCTCATGATGAATTTGATGCATTTTTCATAACCCTTGCCACAAAAGCATGTGTTGATGATTAACTTCATAGTGTTTCCACATGACTCCCTTCAGTGAGTGGTTTTCTAACTATGAAAAGTGTAATGGTGGATATATCTATTAGTATGCACAAGCACTGAGAGGGGGGGGGGGGGAATCCGTGCAGACAAGTACTTANTATGCACAAGCACTGAGAGGGGGGGGGGGTGAATCCGTGCAGACAAGTACTTAAGAAATTTCACCACTGATCTGACAAAGGTAATCAACAACTTCCAAATAATGAACATGCAACTGATAATATCAAATAGAAATTAACAACATCACGCATCCACAAAAGCATCACACTTGACACAGATTTTTCACGTGGAAACCCTGGTTAGAGGGAAAAAACCACAGTGGGGACGACACCCACAAATCACCTTACTACAGTAAAAAATGTTTGCCCTGTTAGGAGCTACAATACCCTTTCAAGGGTTCACTCTGTTAAAAGTGACGAGTACCTTGTTAAAAGTACCAAAAGACTTGTTAGAGTCTACCTCGCTAGAGGATTTCAACCTTCAATTAAGAAGTTACCTTGTTAAAGGATTTACAAAAAAGATCTGTTAGGATCTACCTTGTTAAAGGATTTAACCTGCTGCAATTGTTAGGAAACAAAAACAATAATGATCTGTAGAATGACACTGCTTGCCTATCAGATCCTCTTTGCTCCTTTTCTATCTGACGTTGTACTAATCTCTAATTCTTCAATCTTTGATTGCTGCACTTAAAAATGTGATCGCAACCCTAAATCACATGTTTTAGATCTCCCTATATATTGAGTTCTTAAGTGGCTTAAGACCTAAAAACATTCTATCAAAATCGGCACAAAATATTTACCAATCTCCTTGAAATCAACATCAATCATACCTAATACGTCGTCCCCAAATGTAATATCCATTTTCATAAAGAATAGCCGACCTCAGATCCACCGCCTTAACTGATTTATAATGAAATTATGATCAGTGACCCAATACGTACATTGTCTTCCACATACAAAACATTGAATTAGTTTTTGTGATCAGAATCATGGATTCCTCATACCATACGAATGTCTCCTCTAAGATCGAATCGTCTTATTTTTTGTGTATCTCGACCGCTACCAATTTAACTGACTGAAATTGTTCTTCCTATACACATCATGTACACCGGTCAACACAATTAATTGTTTCTCCCTTTACTGATCATACACAGATCTTACCGATTGCTCCAATCATATTAACTAATCATGTTGCCATCAATAAATTATGTATCTTCTTATGATCGATAATAAGATCTCTGAAAAATACCATAATACCAACAATCTCCCCCTTTGGCATTGATGGCAAAAACTCTGTATAAACTCAAAAATCTGCCATGCATAACTCTATAAGTATTCACCTGCACTGTACCCATACATACTTTGACTCATTCAACTCATACTCTCTCTTACTCTATTCATACTCTCTCTTGCTCTACTCATACTCATACTCATATATATCCCCCTTTTTGTCAACAATGACAAAGGAGCAAAGGTACATACCATAATTACATTCTGTCAAAGACATCCTTGAAGTTTGTCTTTGCTGACTCCAATGACTTCTCCCATGACTCTTGTAAACGCTCCATAGATAGAATTTTCCCATGCATTACCGATGGTAACCCCTCCATATCATTCAAAGTACTCACCTCTGGTAGACTTAGTGTGGTTTCTACATCTCTCACATTTTGTTGCATAAGATCTATGGTGGGAGCTAAATAGGTCTGCAACTCCATAAGTGTTATAATTCTTTTATCTTTCTCTGGTTGCAACCGCTTCACCTTGTGTGTAATCATTTTGACCTAGCACTGTATTATGAAGTTGAATTTGTTAGGGGATCAAACTTTTCAACCAAATCATTAAGCTCCCGTTGAGCTTCATCTCTCTTCTTCTCCAGATCTTTTGTAAAAGATGTAAACTTGGACACTTTTACAAGTAACTATCCTACCTCCTGTAGGATTTCCTTTAATTTTTTACTATAATTGCAAGTGACTCTTTGTCTACTGATATAATATCTTTCAACTTGTCAGTTCGTTGCATATCATATTCTTTCATTTACAACTTAATTGGTGCATTCTCCAAGTTAGGTACTTGATCATAAACAACTTTGACCAAAATACCCAACTGATCAATAGGCTTGTCTTGTTTGTCATATGCCACATCAGGTACTAGATTACTAATGATATTCCTTGCCCCTTTTAGTACTTTGACCTTATTAATCCTGGTATGTATGTTCTTCTATCCAAAGAATCAATTTCCAAGAATAGGTCCTATTACATGATTAGAATATCAACCGGGAGTTATGCAAATTAAGCAATACATTAAGACATTAGGAGAAAATTTCAATACTATCATGTGGGGATACTTTAAATATTTTCAAGCAAAAATTCACTTAAGAGAGAGAATCCCAAACAAAAGAAGAAGAAGATATTTTCTTTCTAGTAGATATAGATGCATGTATGTTGCAAGCAATTGAACCTAGAACATCTTGGGTACCATCTATGGGTTATGAAGGAGATTATAACTTAGTTACTTTACATGATGTACTTTTGTCAAAACCTATTGATACTTCTACACCTAGATTTGGAACATATGAGGAGTCATCATTGAAAATTCACAGTGAATTGAAGGCATCGGTAATCCAAAGAAAAGTAAGGAAACAAGTTGACAATCTAGCCAAAATGAGTGAAATAACACAAAATATGATGACTAAACTTAGGAAGAAAATGGAAAGTGAGAAGGCAGGAACATCTGTTGCTGCTGAAGGAAAGAAATGCAAGGTTGGATTTGAAGAAGTCAAACCTCAAAGAGTCACTAGGAGTTCAACACTAAAACTCAATCTACTACTACTATTATGACTAAGCCAATAAAAGAGTCAGCTGTGACTATTCAAAAAACCTACAGAAGAAAGAAAATGAAGACATCTGGCTATAAAGAGTCTAACAAAAGAAGGAAAGTAAGATAAAGCTGAATAAAGAGAAGTTAAAATTGAGTCTGAGAAGGAATAGAAGGAACTAAGAGCTAGTGGGAAGAAGTCCTCTATAGTAGGAAAAACTACTATGAAATTTGTAAAAGTTGATTATGCTATTACAGTCGATAGCATAGTTTGGGATGTTAAGGAGTATGGAAGAATGGAAAATGAGGTGAAGCATTTTGATACATGTGTCACTGAAGATAAGAAAAAGATAGAAGATGCAATCGTAGAGAGTCAACATACTTTTTGCAAAGCACCTAGAGAGTTATACAAGGCAATACCTAAGGAACTATAAAAGGCAGTTGACAAAAGATGGAGAGAAGCTTTGAAGGTTGATAGAGTAATGATGGAGCAAGAACTTGCACTATTGAAACCTAAATTAACAACTGAGGATGTGAAGATAATCCTTGAAGCAATGAGAGGATAATTCAAGACAAGGAACATAGTCTCAAGGATTCTTATTGGACAAATATAACCGGTGAGAGATGAGACAGTGGAATCATGGAAAAAGTTAATGAAATCTATGACAACAACCAAGGACAAATCAGTATAAGAGAAAGTAAATGATCAAGAGTCTAAAGCTGAAGAGATCAAAGAGTTCATTAACAATGTTCTTTTTGATATCTCTCAGCAGATACAAATCATTCATTCACAACCAGAAGTTGATGCACTAGAAGAGCAGACTGTAGAGGAATTGAAAAAAAATGAAAGGTGAAGAACAAATGATTGATGATGATGTACTATAAATGAAGAGGAAATTAGTCCTAACCGATGAAGCTAGCACACAGAAGAAGAGAAAAACCAAGAAGTCTGATAGTTATAAGGAAGAAGATGAAAGAGAACCCGAAGATGAAGAAATCCAAGCAACTATTGACATTACTAAGATGAGTCCTAAGGAGCTGATGAAGATGTTTGAGCAACTTAAAGATAAAGAAAAAAGAGACAGATTAAAGGGAAATAAGAAGAAGATCAGAGTACTAAAAGGGGAAAGGAATATCATTAGTAATCTATTTGCTGATGTGGCATATGATAAACAAGACAAAACTATTAATCAGCTAGGTATTTTGGTCAAAGTTATTTCTGATCAAGTACCTAACTTGCAGAATGCACCAGTGAATTTGGAAATGATAGAGTATGAGAAACAATGAACTGACAATTTGAAAGAGATTATATCAGTAGACAAAGAGTCACTTGCAGTTCTAGTGAACAAAGTAAAGGAAATACTACAGGAGGTAGGAATGTTACTTGTAAAAGTGTCCAAACAGACATCTTTTACAAAAGATCTGGAGAAGAAGAGAGAGGAAGCTCAACATGAGTTTAATGCTTTGTTTGAAAATTTTGATCCCCTAACAAGTTTGGCTTCAAAATATAGTGCTAAGGTCAAAATGATTACACACACAGTGAAGCAGTTGCAAGCATAGAAAGATAAAATAATTTTAACTCTTATAGAGTTGCAAACTTATTTATCTCCCACCATAGATCTTATGCAACTGAATGTGAGAGATGCAGAAACCACTCTAAGTATACTAGAGGTGAGTACTTTTAATGATATGGAGGGGTTAGCATTGGTAATACATGGGCAAATTCTATCTTTGAAGCTCTTACGAGATTCATGGGAGTAGTCATTGGAGTCATCAAAGAAAAACTTCAAGGATGTCTTTGACACAATGTAATTATAGTGATCCTTTGTCATTGTTGAAAAAAAAGGGGGAGATATATGAGTATGAGTAGAGAAAGAGAGAGTATGAATAGAGTAAGGGGGAGTATGCGTTGAGTGAGTCAAATTATGTATGGGTATAGTGTAGGTCAATACTTATAGAGTTATACATGGTAGAGTTTTGAGTTTATACAGAGTTTTTGCCATCAATGCCAAAGGGGGAGATTGTTGGCATTATGGTAGTTTTAGGAGAATATATGAAGATTGATCATAAGAAGATACATAATTTATAGTCATTAATGGAAAAATAATCACTTAATATGATTTGAGTGACTAGTAAGATCCGTACATGATCAGTAAAGGGAGAAACAATTAACTGTGTCGACCAGTATACGAGAGGTGTATATGAAGAATAGTTCTAGTCAGTTAAATTGGTAACAATCGAGTTACAAATATAATTAGATGATACGGTCTTAGCAGAAACATTCATATGGTATGAGGAGTTCATGGTTTTGACGCCGACAACTAATTAGATGTATTGAGAGAATTATGTTTTTGATGTGGAAGAGAGTGTACCTATTGGGTTACCGATCAAAATTTCATGATAAATCAGTTAAGGTGGTCCGAGGTCGGCTATTATTTATGAAAATGGATATTAAATTTTGGAACGATGTATTAGGTATGATTTTTCTTGATTTCGAGGAGGTTGGTAAATATTTTGTGTTGAATTTGATGGAAGGTTTTAAGGTCTTAAGCCACTTAAGATTACAATATATTATGTGATCTAAATCATGTGATTTAGGGTTGCAATCATATTTTTGAAGTGAAACAATAAGAGATTGAAGAAGAAGAGATCAGTGTAGCATCAAAAAGAAAAGGATCAGAGAGGATCTGATAGGCAAGTAGTGTCGGTCTATAGATCATTATTTTTGTTGTTTCCTAATAGTTGCAGTAGGTTAAATCCCTTAATAGGGTAGATCCTAACATATCTTTATTGTAAATCCTTTAATAGGAAAAATTCTTAAGTGATGTTTGAAATCCTCTAGCGAGGTAGACTCTAACAAGTCTTTTGGTACTTCTAAACAGGTACTAGTCACTTTTAATAGGGTGAACCCTATAAAGGGTATTTTAGCTCCTAACAAGATAAACACTTTTTACCGTAGTAAGGTGATTTGTGGGTGGCATCCCCACCATGTTTTTTTTCCCTCTAACAAGGGTTTCCATGTGAAAAATCTATGTTTCATGTGTGATGTTTTTGTGGATGCTTGATGTTTTATGCTTGTATTTGATATTATGAGTTGCATGTTTCATTAGTTGGAAGTTGTTAATTAGCTTTACTAGATCATTGGTGAAATTTCTTAAGTACTTGTCTACACTGATTCACCCCCCCTTTCAGTGTTTGTGCATACTAACAATCTCAACAATAAATCAAGTGTGACAAGTTTCACAGAATAGATAGAGGGAGAGAAGAGTCTTGGTGATTACTCCACACTTCATGAACTAGGATAAAAATGCAATGCTATCCTACACAATACATGACAAAATTTGTCAATCAACCAAAATAAATTCTCAAAAAATATGAAACACATTTACGACATATAGTGGCTAGCACTAGCCACTAATAATGGAGTAATTGCTACAAGACACCAGGGAGTACCATATCCCAATAACGTTAGAGAACTTACCCAAACACACCAATCAATAAATCATAAATTATTCTAACTATATGCATTATCTTAATATTTGTCTTGCAGCTATGCTCTTTAATATGTTCTACATTCATTTTAATTTCCACACAATACAAACATATCATTATGCAAGTTGCTTCCTCTAAATATGATTTTAACAACATCTAGAGAACATATATTATTGCCACAAAAATGGATCACTTGGGAAACACAAGAACAAGGTCATCACAAACGCAAGGTTGCACACTCACCACTGTCTTAACATAGACTCATGACATGAGAGTGGAACAAGATGTTGAAATTTTCACAAAGACACGTAATGCACTTGCTCTAGACTCCATTCCTCACAAACACATGAATTCCACACAAGGATACATACATACTCACATTAGGGACCACTATCATGGCTTCTCATGGTCACACACACACCTCACAAGAAAATAAACATAACTACTTGTCATATCACACAAGGTTACCATGAAGAAGAACCTAAGTTAACAACACAACTCACTCAATGAGCCAAGAATAAAATTCTTACAATGCTATGGCTACACTATCAAAATTATATAAGGAACCATACACCTCCCAAAACCACTTTGTTACACACTAAACAAGGTGGATGCTATGCTACTAATAATAAAAATGCACAATACATGTGATACAAATGAACTAGACAATTTTTGCATGATAATACAACATAAATAAACTTATGCTTCCTCATAATATCATGAAAATAATGAAATTTTGGGACATACACAATTGATACAAATAATTTAATACAATGATTTATTCCTTTTATTGATAATCATTTCCTTCATAGACATATACATAAAAATAATGTTATGTTACCAATTTCTAAGCACTTACAATAATATCAACACAAGAGCCATAACATCAATTAAACACATATGCACATTAATCAAATTCCTAATATAATATTAAATTATAGAATGAAATCCTCATTATCAAGACTACCAATAAATTTTTGCAAACCAATAGCCAATTATCAATCTCTCCAAACCAACATAAATATACTAATTAATCAATCTAATGCACAAGAAACACAAGGAAAATGAGCCACTTAAGGCTTACAAGAATCAAGAAGCCAATTCCACACATAGATACCATCTACCAAGCTATCCCAACAAGCACATAATCTCAGTCACCAAAACATTAACAACAAGAATCAACAAATCAACATGGTATAACCAATTAAGAATAAGTGCATACAAGTACTTAAGAAATTTCACCACCGATCTAACAAAGGTAATCAACAACTTTCAAATAATAAAACATGCAACTAATAATATCAAATAGAAATAAACAACATCAAGCATCCACAAAAGCATCACACTTGACACATAGATTTTTCACGTGGAAACCCTTGTTAGAGGGAAAAAAACCATGGTGGGGATGAAACCCACAAATCACCTTACTACAAAAAATTGTTTTCCCTGTTAGGAGCTACAATACCCTTACAAGGGTTCACTCTGTTAAAAGTGACTAGTAGCTTGTTAGAAGTACCAAAAGACTTGTTAGTTTCTACCTCGCTAGAGGATTTAAACCTACAATTAAGAAGTTACCTTGTTAAAGGATTTACAATAATGATCTGTTAGGATCAACCTTGTTAAAGGATTTAACCTGTTGCGATTGTTAGGAAACAAAAACAATAATGATCTGTAGAATGGCACTGCTTGCCTATCAGATCCTCTCTACAAATTTTCTATTTGACGTTGTACTGATCTCTACTTCTTCAATCTTTGATCGCTGCACTTAAAAATGCGATTGCAACCCTAAATCACACGTTTTAGATCTTCCTATATATTGAGTTCTTAAGTGGCTTAAGACCTAAAAATATTCTATCGAATGAGGCACAAAATATTTACCAATCTCCTCAAAATCAACATCAATCATACCTAATACATCATCCCCAAACGTAATATCCATTTTCATAAAGAATAGCTAACCTCAGATCCACCGCCTTAACTGATTTATAATAAAATTATGATCGGTGACCCTGTTAGCACTGTGTTGAAAAAATTTCAATTTCTTGGTCCTTTGTTTTCCCGGGCTTTCTTGTTTCAAAATCCTGTGTTTTGCCGCTCAAAATAAGTCAATCCCTTTTTGAAATCATGTTTTATCCTTAGTCGCTTTGTCACGTCGGTCTTTTTGCAATGTTTTTAAGTTGTGCAAATAGGCGACGAGCTATCAATGAAGAGAATCGCACAATCGCGAGCTGTTTATGTCAAGTTTTGGTCTGTGAGCGAGTGAGCGGGTTCCTGTTTTAAAGTTTTAAATCGCGCAGTCGCGATGCTTTATGGAAGTCAAGTTTTAAGTTCACGAGTCAGCGACGAGTAAAAAGATGTGTATCACGCAGTCGCTGAAGAGTTATGTTATTTCTATCCTGCTGCACGACTGGGCGAGTCTTGTTTAAAATTAAAGCAGTCGCGCACCCGCGTCAAGTTTTTATGTCAATGTCAATAGCGCGCGATTGCGCGACGAGGTCGTGTCTTGTTTGGTCGCCCACTCGCTTATGTTCTAATTCAGTTGTTTTTTGCAGCGCGAGTGCGCGACGAAGGCATGAAATAGTCAATGAAGATGCCATCGCTCAGTCGCACAAGTCATTTTCAACATTCATAATAGCCCACAACCGAGCGACAAAGGAGATCATTCAAACACCTCGCTCACTCGCTGATGCTTTGAGGCGATCAGAAATCAACTCGCGAGCATGCGACGAGTCAAAGGAGAAAAGCATCGCTCAGTCGCCGATCAACAAAGATGGAAGGAAAAGAGCTCGCGAGTGAGCGACTAAGGAAAGAAAAGAGACAGTCGTGCACTCGCCGTCAGTGACAGAGTAAGACTTTTGAGCTCGCGAGTGGGCGACTAAGGAAAAAATGAACCAGTCGCGCACTCGTAGTATGTAATGAAGTGAAATTTTTGAGCTCGCGGGTGTGCGACGAGTTAAAGAACCGATGCCATCGCTCACTCGCGCACAAGATAAAAGCTGGAGTAAAAGGATAGCGAGTGTGCGACCAAATGAAGTATGCAATAAAGGAATGAATGTTGCTCAGTCGCCCAAATCAAAAAGTGCATTCTAAACAGCCAATGAGTGTGCGATGATGAAATAAATGAAAGAAAAGATGCGCAGTCGCTCAGTCGCCAAGATTCAGGTGACGTAAAATATTAGCTCTCGAGCGTGCGACGAGTAAAAATTAAAAGCATCGCTCACTCGCATGAAATCAAAAGCCAAAGCATGAAAGATAGTGAGTATGTGATAGACTTAAGATGAAGTCAAGAGCTAGGTCATCGCTCACTCGCAGAAGATGAAAAGTTGAGCAAGGATGGATGGCGAGTATGCAGCCAACTGAATGAAAGGGATGCGTCGCTCACTCGCAAGGGTATTTATAAAAGTGAATAAAGTGCAATGTGCTGGCAAGTTTTAGGCTGACGAGTGCCAGATGGAAAAAAGCGTACACTCTCTCTTCCAGCTAGGATCAAACAGTGCAAGTTGATCATGGCTTTAATGATAGAACGAAATCTTTGTGATAGTTCAAGTGCAGGAATTCGGCTTTCAAGTTGACAAGACCCAGTCCTTAATTGCTATAAGTGTAAATGATTGAGTTGGATTCTGTACAACTCTCATTTTTGCATTCTGAGTTTTTCGGCGAAGAGTAAGAAGCTTGTTGATTTGGAGTTTTGTGTTGATACAATAGAATTCAAAAGAAGCAAGATGAGTCAAGCTATCGTTCCTACCACCTCACAAGGGTCTGGAAAGAAGAAGGAAGTCGCACCAAAGAAGTACATAGAAGAATTTGTTGAATTGCTGCCTGGGACTCTAAATACAAACAGCGCGGATTGGGAAGAATGGAGCGACAAGTGGTCACAATGCAGAAATCCGGTAACCCCAGACTACTCTGGCAGTACTTTATTTCATTATTTTTGGAATAATAGGATTAAGCCAGTCCCAATTTGCAATCCATGGGATTTGAATATGGCTAAGTTAATTGTGCCTGATGTATATGTGGATATTGGTCTCATTAGGGAACTAGAAAAAAATTATTGCCCAGTGGCTAGGGTAAT
>MU225297.1:98165-121477 GCA_018584345.1 Thuja plicata | reverse complement strand
TCAAGGAGAGAATATACCTTAGAGATATTTCAACAAAGTTCAGGGTAGCAAATGAATTTGATGGATTAATTTGGTTAAATGTACTAAGGTAGATATATAAGGTATATCTATGTTTGTGTCAGATCCTGTAATTGCCTTAAATTGTTGTCCTCAATCATGCTGGTTAAAACCATTTATAGATGACTCCATGCCCTAAGATTGAGCACTGGTCTATTTTTTGTTCAATCAAATGACTGTCATTATTAAAATCAATCTTTACTTTCAGTTTGGCTTTTTTTAGTAAAAGTTACAGTGATCATTCCCTGTAATTCCACCAATAGCAAACTAGAATAATTTAGTGATTTCATTATTCTAAGTTGTCAAGGGTATTCCCGCCCGAGTTTGTGGAGCTCAAAGTGCAGGAGGTTTCAAAACCTTGTTTCTGTTATTCTACTCTATGCTGGGTCAGTGTCAGGGATAAATAGAGTGAACCCTCTGAGGGGTATTTTTATGTCAGCAAGAAAAGGGAACAATAGACCCAATAGGTACATTGTTTTCAACATTAAAAAAAATAATTCACTCAAAACATTGAATTAGTTATCGTGATTAGAATCATGGATTCGTCATGCATTATGAATGTCTCCTTTAAGATTGAATCATCTTATTTTTTTTGTATCTCGACTGCTACCAATTTAACTGACTGAAATTTCTCTTCCTATACACATCATGTACACCAGTCAACACAATTAATTGTTCTCCCTTTACTGATCATGCATAGATCTTACCGATCGCTCCAATCAAATTAACTAATCATGTTACATCAATGACAACCAATTACGTATATTCTTATGATCGATATTAAGATCTCCTCCAAAAAATACCATAATACCAACAATCTCCCCCTTGGGCATTGACGACAAAAACTCTATATAAACTCAAAAATATGCCATGCATAACTCTGTAAGTAATCACATGCATTGTACCCATACATACTTTGGTTCATTTAACTCATACTCTCTCTTACTCTATTCATACTCTCTCTTTCTCTACTCATACTCATACTCATATATATCCCCCTTTTTGTCAACAATGACAAAGGATCAAAGGTACATAGCATAATTACATTCTGTCAAAAACATCCTTGAATTTTGTCTTTGCTGAATCCAATGACTTCTGCCATGACTCTTGTAAGCACTCCATAGATAGAAGTTTCCCATACATTACTGATGCTAACCCCTCCATATCATTCAAATTACTCACCTCTGGTAGACTTAGTGTGGTTTCTACATCTCTCACATTCTGTTGCATAAGATCTATGGTGGGAGATAAATAGGTCTGCAACTCTATAAGTGTTATAATTATTTTATCTCTCTGCTTGCAACTACTTCAACTTGTGTGTAATCATTTTGACCTATCACTATATTATGAAGTTGAACTTGTTAGGGGATCAAAATTTTCAACCAAATCATTAACCTCATGTTGAGCTTCATCTATCTTCTTCTCCAGATCTTTTGTAAAAGATGTAAAATTGGACACTTTTACAAGTAACTATCCTACCTCCTGTAGGATTTCATTTAATTTTTTTACTATAATTTCAAGTGACTCTTTGTCTACTGATATAATATCTTTCAAATTGTCAGTTCGTTGCGTATCATATTCTTTCATTTCCAACTTCATTGGTGCATTCTCCAAGTTAGGTACTTGATCATAAACAACTTTGACCAAAATACCCAACTAATCAATAAGCTTGTCTTGTTTTTCATATGCCACATCAGGTACTAGATTACTAATGATATTCCTTTCCCCTTTTAGTACTTTGACCTTCTTAATCCCAGTATGTATGTTCTTCTATCTAGAGAATCAATTTCCAAGAATAGGTCCTATTACATGGTTAGAATATCAACTGAGAATTATGAAAATTAAGAAATACATCAAGACATTAGGAGAAAATTTAAATACTACCATGTGAGGATACTTTAAAGATTTTCAATAATTCACTTAAGAAAGAGAATCCCAAATAGAAAAGAAATATATTTTCTTTGTAGTAGATATAACATAAAGCAAAAAGAGACAGATTAAAGGGAAAGAAGAAGAAGGTCAGAGTACTAAAAGGGGAAAGAAATATCATTAGTAATCTAGTAGCTGATGTCGCATATGATAAACAAGAAAAACCTATTAATCAGCTAGGTATTTTGGTCAAAGTTATTTCCGATCAAGTACCTAACTTGGAGAATGCACCAATGAAGTTGGAAATGATAGAGTATGAGAACCAACGAACTGACAAGTTGAAAGAGATTATATCAGTAGATAAAGAGTCACTTGTAGTTCTAGTGAACAAAGTGAAGGAAATCCTACAGGAGGTAGGATAGTTACTTATAAAAGTGTCCAAGAAGACATCTTTTACAAAAGATCTGGAGAAGAAGAGAGAGGAAGCTCAACATGAGTTTAATGATTTGGTTAAAATTTTTGATTACCTAACATGTTTGGCTTTAGAATACAATGCTAATGTCAAAATGATTACACACAAAGTGAAGCAGTTGCAAGCATAGAAAGATAAAATAATTTTAACTCTTATGGAGTTGCAGACCTATTTAGCTCCCACCATTGATCTTATGCAACCGAATGTGAGAGATGCAGAAACAATACTAAGTCTACTAGAGGCGAGTACTTTAAATGATATGAAGGGGTTAGCATTGGTAATATATGGGAAAATTCTATATTTGAATCTCTTACTAGAGGCATGGGAGTAGTCATTGGAGTCATCAAAGACAAACTTCAAGGATGTCTTTGACATAATGTAATTTTGGTGATCCTTTGTCGTTGTTGACAAAAAAGTGGGAGATATATGAGTATGAGTAGAGAAAGAGAGAGTATGAATAGAGTAAGGGGGAGTATTATTTGAATGAGTTAAATTATGTATGGGTATAATGTAATTAAATACTTACAGAGTTATACATGGCAAAGTTTTGACTTTATATAGAGTTTTTGCCATCAATGCCAAAGGTGGAGATTGTTGGCATTATGGTAGTTTTAGGAGGAGATATGAAGACCGGTCTTAAGAAGATACATAATTTATAGTCATTGATGGAAACATGATCACTTAATATGATTGGAGTGACTAGTAAGATCCGTACATGATCAGTAAAGGGAGAAATAGTTAACTGTGTCGAACGGTATACAAGAGGTGTATAGGAAGAATAGTTTTAGTCCGTTAAATTGGTAGCGGTCGAGTTACAAATAAAATTAGATGATGAGGTCTTAGAGGAGACATTCATATGGTATGATTAATTCATGGTTCTGACCGTGACAACTAATTAGTTATATTGCGTGAATTATGTCTTTGATGTGGAAGAGAGTGTACCTATTGGGTCACCGATCAAAATTTCATGATAAATCAGTTAAGGTTGTCTGAGGTCGGCTATTATTTATGAAAATGGATATTAAATTTGGGAATGATTTATTAGGTATGATTTTTCTTGATTTCGAGGAGGTTGGTAAATATTTTGTGTCGACTTTGATGGAAGGTTTTTAGGTCTTAAGCCACTTAAGATTACAATATATAAGGTGATCTAAATTATGTAATTTAGGGTATCAATCATATTTTTAAAGTGAAACAATAAGAGATTGAAGAAGAAGAGATCAGTGTAGCATTAAAAAGAAAAGGATCAGATAGGAAAGCAGTGTCAGTCTACAGATCATTATTTTTGTTGTTTTCTAATAGTTGTAGTAGGTTAAATCCCTTAATAGGGTAGATCCTAACATATCTTTATTGTAAATCCTTTAATAGGGTAACTTCTTAAGTGATGTTTGAAATCCTCTAGCAAGGTATACTCTAACAAGTCTTTTGGTACTTCTAACAAGGTACTAATCACTTTTAATAGGGTGAACCCTATAAAGGGTATTTTAGCTCCTAATAGGACAAAGACTTTTTACTGTAGTAAGGTGATTTGTGGGTGTCATCCCCACCATGATTTTTTTCCCTCTAACAAGGGTTTCCACGTGAAAAATCTATGTTTCATGTGTGATGTTTTTGTGGATGTTTGATGTTTTTTACTTCTATTTGATATTATCATTTGCATGTTTCATTAGTTGGAAGTTGTTAATTAGCTTTGCTAGATCATTGGTGAAATTTCTTAAGTACTTGTCTACACTGATTCACCCCCCCTCTCAATGCTTGTGCATACTAACAATCTCAACAATAAATCAAGTGTGACAAGTTTCACAGAATAGATAGAGGGAGAGAAGAGTCTTGGTGATTACTCCACACTTCATGAACTAGTATAAAAATGCAATGCTATCCTACACAACACATAAAAAATTTGTCAATCAACCAAAATAAATTCTCAAAAAATATGAAACACATTTACGGCATATAGTGGCTAGCACTAGCCACTAATAAGGGAGTAATTGCTACAAGACACCAGGGAGTACCATATCCCAATAATGTTAGAGAACTTACCCAAACACACCAATCAATAAATCATAAATTATTCTAACTATATGCATTATCTTAATATTTTTCTTGCAACTATGCTCTTTAATATGTTCTATATTCATTTTAATTTCCACACAATACAAACATATCATTATGCAAGTTGCTTCCTATAAATATGGTTTTAAAAACATCTGGAGAACATACATTATTCCCACAAAAATGGATCACTTGGGAAACACAAGAACAAGGTCATCACAAACACAAGGTTGCACACTCACCACTGTCTTAACATAGACTTATGACACGAGAGTGGAACAAGATGTTGAAATTTTCACAAAGACGCTTAATGCACTTGCTCTAGACTCCATTCCTCACAAACACATGAATTACACACAAGGATACATACATACTCACATTAGGGACCACTATCATGGCTTCACATGATTACATACAAACCTCACAAGACAACAAATATAACTACTTGTCATATCACACAAGGTTACCATGAAGAAGAACCTAAGTTAACAACACAACTCACACAATGAGCCAAGAATATAATTCTTACAATGCTATGGCTACACTATCAAAATTACATAAGGAACCATACACCTCCCAAAACCACTTTGTTACACTAAACTAGGTGAAAACTATGCTACTAGTAATAAAAATGCACAATACATGTGATACAAATGAACTAGACAACTTTTGCATGATAAGACAACATAAATAAACTTATGCTTCCTTATAATAACACGACAATATCAAAATTTTGGGACATACACAATTGACACAAATAATTTACTACAATGATTTATTCCTTTTATTGATAATAATTTCCTTCATATTCATATACATGACAATAATGTTATGTTACCAATTTCTTAGCACTTATAATAATATCAACACAAGAGCCATAACATCAATTAAAAACATATGCCAATTAATAAAATTCCTAATATAATATTAAATTATAGAATGAAATCCTCATTATCAAGGCTACCAATAAATTTCTCATAAGGCAATGCATAAGGCCGTTGAATAGCCAATTATCAATCTCTCCAAACCAACATAAATATACTAATTAATCAATGTAATGCACAAGAAACACAAGGAAAATAAGCCACTTAAGGCTTACAACATCAAGTTTAAAAACCATCCCACCACCCTAGAAGAGATACAACACCAATTTTTTGAACTTATCCCTTTGGGTAGTTTTTTGCCAGCTTTTAGATTTTGTTAGTTTGTTAATTTCTAGACTTATCCAAAAAAAATCATGAAAACTTCCAAACATTTTCATATCATGTCTATGAAATTAATTGATAAATTTATATATTGATAGCAACTGCAAGTCTAAGATTAACACGTTAATCACTTTCTAAAATCTCAAAAAATAAAAAAAAATGCCCTTTTTAAAGGCCTAGATGAAGGAATTTATCCCTAAATAACATTATCAAGTTGGGGTCCAATCGAACTACGTTTTGTTAGCAATCCAAACATATCCTCATGATACACCTCCTTGTAAATTTTTGACTCAATCAAGTAACCTAGTCAAAATTTATGATCCTACAAAATTCCTTCATCACAACATATGAATCATAGCTTTCTCGTCTCTCATCATCAACTAACAACCCCAACACTCGCACAACCAAGCATCAAAACTACTTTATAGACAATGACATAATCAGAGATCCCACTGTATGATCATGGCTTTGATACCAGATTTAATGCGCCACCAAGGAACCCTTAGAACTAAGGGTTAAATATTCACTTTTTTTTGAAATAATGTCAAGTCATGCACATTACATAAGAAAAAAACTCAAAAAAGAACATGGCGATCAATACATGATTGTATGTAACTAGAATTCTACAAATATTCCAAGGGTTCTATGAAAACCTAAAGTATAACCATAGAATGGATGTACACGCTCTAGGATATTTCTTGCAAGAGCTAGGATAATCATCCAATGAGCTTCACAAGGTAAAACCGGACAATAAATCACGATTATCAATTAGGTAGACTAGGTCCATCCAAGAGACCACTAGTTTAGGTTCATCATATTGCACCAACTAAACAGTGGACATAGCATGAGTGTTAATTTTTTGTGAGTATATAAAAAAAATACTAAAATAAAGGGTATCCAAAACTGTGACTATTTATTGAGAAAACTCAAGGAAAAATCAAACTATTGTGAATGTGCAGGTCTGCAGAGAATGGATGCGTACCATAATTTCACATATGTGTAGCAGGATTTCCCATATGTAGAGAATGATTATTCATGTGCAAAAGTACAACAAATTTATGCAAATTCATAAAAAAAAAAACCTAGAAAATAGATGAAAATGATACGACGACACCTATGTATAGTCACATTGAGGTCACCTCCATACCAAGGAGTACCAGATACATAGAATAGAGGTCAAATTAACTCGATGAGATTAATATAAACAAAAAATCACCAACATACTAAGCATGGTAACACAAGGAGTAAGAAACATAACTATTAAATCACAAGTGTAAGAATACATCAACAAGGGGTTGTAATGTCATTAAGGAAGTATAGTATAATTTGAGACTACTTGTCACATATAAACTATTCCCCAATGATGGTTAGTCATGCTAAGTGACCGAAAAGAACCCTCATACCCTCCTCACCATGCTCACAAAGATAACTATGCAACCCACAAGAACACAAGAAAAACATTCATACAGGGGTGTCTACATTAGCACATTTGCATCATCTTGCCACATCTACAAGTACCATGACCACAAGGAAACCAAAACATCACAGGTCACCCAAGTGTAAACACCAATCAAGGGAAAAGGTAGTAATACATGTAATCAATATAGACATAACAACATAAGGGTTACCTTTTCAAACTGATCAATAAGGATGGATTCAAAGTCCAAAATTGGGAGTATCATCACATAGCCAAGGTGTGGGAATGTACTGACCCATTGCCTCTCCACACCATAACTCATATCAAGCTGAGAAACCTCTTGTGATGATGAGGATGCTTGACTTGATAGATAAGATAAGCCTTCCACCAATGTTTCCTTAGTCTATACAAGCACTGGAGGAATGCATGAGGAATCTCTAGATGGATCTATCAGGCCATATCTTATTATCTTATTAACATATTTTTACCCCATTCATTTAATTTATGTTTTCACTTGATTAATTAACTCTTTGATGGGTTACCTTGGTGGTCACTTTGTGCCCTAGTCCCCAAATTGAAATCTACTCCCAATATCGGCCCTACATCCACCCAAGGTATAAACCCATGATAAAATAATCAAGGCATTTAACCAATCAATCAAACCATGACACATTGCCAGTATGTCCCTTGGAAAAATGAAGTGAATATCAACCATGAAAAGTGACCAATGATGGTCTCACAATGAAATATATATTTTCCACTGCATTTCCATCACATAATTACATCCAAACACATAAACAAATTATAACATGAAATCCATGCTCCTACCACACAAAAGAGTCTCACTGTAGAAAAATTATATAACTAGGTATACACAAGCCATACAGAGGTTTACCAATACCATGATGGGATTCATCATCCAACCTAATCAAAGAAATATCGAGAACATAATAACAACAAATAAAAAATGGGTATGGAAACCACTCATAAAAAAAATCAAAAATTAAAACTAAATAAAATTAAAATCTTAAAGAACCCATTGGTTCTCTAGAAATCCTCCTCACAAAAATGTAATCAAATTCACAAATCAATCATTTAATCAAGATCCAACAACACAATAGCATAAGAACCCTTATTCCTCAACCCAAATTGGGCAAATCTCTCATACTCAATCAAAATCATCTAATCCAAGTTGAATATTGATTAAATCCTACCAAAAGACCATTTCCAAAAAAATATTAACGAATAGATCCAATAACAACAATGTTTTGAAGATAAATCGATGAAAAATCTACCTCAATGAGAAAATACCAAAACATGGAGAAGTTGCACAATTCACCTCCAAATAAAAAGAAAATTGGGGAAAAAGAAAGGTTTTGGCGAGAGGAATCCATGATTCCAACATGAACACAATCTCTCCAACTATATCTCAATATCCAAGCCCATTTTGAATTTCACAAGAGGGGTTTTTTTCAAGGACTTGTGAAATTTTTGAAGAACAAGAAGAATGGATAATGGACATGAAAATTTTAATATATTAAAAAGGGCTCAAATAATAAAATGATAAAATATAAAACTAACATAAGTTGAGATTATGAATCAAACTCTTAAAATACAAAAACTAATTAAAATAATTAAATCTCCAAACTGATTAAATATCCATATTAAATATTTGTGGGCAACAATGATGATCATAATTTTTCATTAGTATACAAGGAAACAACTTTTGGAGTGTCGGTTACATGATCACCGAGTGACAACATTCAGACAAGTGCAATGGTCACTGAAACAAACAAGTGCAATGGTCACCGAAATAGACAAGTGCAATGATCACCTAAATAGACAAGTGCAATGATCACCAAAGCACAGTGATTATCGATATCAGTGAACACTGAAAGAAAGTTCACAGAGTAACCCGATAGATTACAAAGAATACCGAGCACCAGTCTACCAATAGATAGTTTTATTCCCAAGAAAAGTGGACCTGATATACACGTCAGATAAAGCACTTAATTTTTATAAATAGCTTTATGCTTAGCTGTAAAACCATTTATTTAGGATCAAGTAAAGAATATGTAATAGTTTTAGTCAGTTTAATTGATTGTAAACATGCAAACTAGGAGATCAAGGTCAAGTTGTAAACCTTTGATCATAGAGTTTTTATTGTAAAGCATGACACCTAATTAGGTCAAAACCTTTATAGATAGATGTATAGTAATTCAAGATGATGATGGTTGTATCCGCAAAAAACATCTATGGATCAGAAAAAGAGTTTCATGCAGAAGGACACAAAACAAAGAATTCAGTTATGAAGAACTAAGATTCAAGGCTACCGAGCAGAACATAGGTATTATCCATCACTATAGGTGATACAAACATTATGTGAACTTAAAGGATCTGTAATCAACAATTAAAGATTGCATACCACCAGGTCATAAGAATTTTTGACTACTCTCTAACAATTGTAGCAAATAGAAGAAATCCTTTAAGAAGGTGGACTTGACATTCTTATTGTAAATCTCTTAACCGAGTGCACACTTAACAATGTTGTTAAAATATCTTAACTGATTAGACCTAACCAGTCTAAAATGTTACTCCTAACAGGGTAAGATCATCATAGGTGATCACACTTGTAGCCTTAACTGAAACCTTCCATTCTGTAGATAGTGAAGCTTTGTGGGTTTCATCCCCACCACAGTTTTTACCTTCTAACATGGGTTTTATGAATTACCAATTCTTGTGTCATGTGTAAATACTTTTCATGAATGTTTCTATGAATGTTTACATGCAATTAAGTTTATGTTTTGATATTACATGCATAAGGTAGAAAATAAATTTGGTCGGTAATGCAAGGAAAGATTACTAAAGGTTAAAGTGATAATTTTTTTTAAGGGTACTGATTCACCCCTCCCCTCTCAGTACACACCATTCCATTATTCCAATAATTGTCATAATTTATAGATACAAATCTTCTATGAGCAATACAAAGAAGCAAGAATCAAAATGAGAGAACTATTAGATGAAAGAAAAGCCATGGCATCTCACTACAATAAAACTGACTATCATGAAGAAGAGATACTTGATTTGTTTGAGTCATCAGGATCTACATCTTGCAATACATATGACACATCTGAAGGAAGCATTACAAGTCTTAATGAAATCAATCAACATCTGACAGAACAAGTAAAGGTACTACAAATTGACCAAGAGACACATATGGTAAGAATGATTGATGTTATTGTAACATAAGAAATATGATGAGGGGTTTAATGTATGCTATGAAATGGATGTTGTTATATTTGAAATTAGAATGTTTATTTAAATGTAAGGGGAAGATAAGATGTTCATTTTAACCTCAAATACACAAAGGAAGGATCCAAATTGATTAAACCTAAAGAAGGATCAATACATAAATGAATCAATCTATTGGAAATGAGAGCAAAAAGGAAGACCTTAGATTCCACTTATAGAAAAGAATGTGTGATAGATTTAGAAAGATTAATAAATTCAATTGAAATGAATAGGAGAAAAGTACTAACCTTGAAATGTTACAGATCTGAAGAATGTTGTTTTCAGGGGTCTGCACCGAGTTTCTAGAAAATCTGCAACCGGATCCAGAACAGAAATGCAAAGACGAACAAAACCCAAAAATATTTTTCCGATCTGACACAGTTCCAATTTTGACCCTCGATTCAATGTCACCATTGATACATAATTTATGATTCTGACCTAGGGCAGAATCGACCTAAAAAGTCTCTGACAGAAAATCTGTTTCCAGATCCAAAATTTTTACTGAAAAGGGTATCTAAATTTGCACTCTGATCCTTTGTTTTGAACCTGTACCTACAAGAAAAATGGATTTTTTTTTTGGGGGGAGGGGTTTTCCTTGGTCAAACCCCAGTTTTGGAACTAACCTTATAATCAAATTGAAATTGCATAAGTAAGCAAAGTAAATAAATAAATTCACCTTGCTTGTATAGAAACCATTGTGGTGGATTTGAATCTGTGGATCCACAAGTATGTATGCTCCAAAAGAATGTAGAATATAGAATGGAGGATGTAGGATTTCTTGAATCAAATGATTTTGGATATTCAACACCAATCTTGAATGAATCTTTGGATATGAAGAGGCTTGGAGGAAGGTGGATGGAGAAATCTTCAACAAGAGGGCTCCATAGAGCTTGAATCCTTCAATGGCTACCAATGGATCTCATTGATGAATTGGATGCTTGAATGCTTTAGAGTAGATGCTTGCCTCAAATTTTGCTTCTTAGTTTGTCTCTTCAAGTCTTGAGCGCTTGTGATTATGCTTGATGATGGTTAGAGAAAATGAGAGGAGAAGGCTTCCTTATATACCAATCTAGGGCACAATATTCTAGAGAGGCCTACATAGGAGAATTAAATTCCCATTAGACCTATACTCCTAGAAGAGGACCTATATTAAATATAATTTAAGATTCATCATTTCGGAACCCAAAACAGCTGACCTAGAAGTGAGAATTAACTCTTTCCAAAGCCCGACATCCGAAAACCTCAAAAACTTGAAATCTGGACCTTGGGCCAGAAAAAGGTCATTTATGACCTAGGTCAAGGGTGAGATCTACCTTGACCTAGGTCAAGGGTGAGGTCGACCTTGACCCAGAAAGGTCAATTTTGACCCTGAGGTCAAAATTCTTAGTTTTGAAGTTTAGGATGCCAGAAACAGGCCAAAGAAAAGTGGGAAATGGGGAAGAACAGGGGAGAAAGCCAAATCCAAGTCAGAGAATCATTCAAGGCACTTGAAATGACCCCAAAACACTTACTCAAAAGGCTAAACTAGTCTACAATGGAAGTGCTTCTATTTTCTGACTATACAATTATGAATAATGCTAGACAAGTTAAACAAGAAAGAATATTAGCTATTGATGATAGGAGGAAGATCAACAAGAAGCTGCAAGAGAGAGAAATTGAAATACAGAGACTTACTAAACATCATCATGAGATCACCAATCAAATAGTTCTTATGAGTCACGAGGCCAACCGAGTGATCATAGAACTCAATGGGAAATTGGAAGCTATTGGTGAACTAAGATACGAAAATGAGAAACTGAAGCATGAAGTAAAGATTCAACAACAACATAATGATATGATCAGGAAAGCTGAAGAGAGTACAAAAAGAATGGATGATTTTCTGAATGGACAAAGAAGAATCAACAACAATACTGGTCTAGGGTATACTGAGCATGGAGAATCATCAAACCGAGATGATAAAAAAGATGCCTACACAAATCCAAGAGCAAAGAAGCAGTCATGCAATCATTGTGGAAAACTAGGCCACACATCAAATGTTTGGAGGAGCAAAGCTAAAGGTATTCCTAAATCCACTTCTACATTCATAGGTAAATATTATAGCTGTAACAAGCATGGACACAAATAACATGAATGCAGATCTAAAGTGAACAAACCAAAGAAGGAATCCTACATGGAAAAATATTGTTCTAATTGCAAAATGCATGGGAACACATCTCATGAATGCAGGAAAAAGAAAAAGAAAGTATGGAAACCAAAAGAACAATAAAATGCTTATAAAATGAGAATAGTCGATAACTCATATGTTTGGGATTACAACACATGGGTAGATTTCATAGCATGTGGTAGATATGGACACATAGCTACAAATTGCATGAGAAAATGGATACAAAGATCAAGGAACTGGACTAACTCTAGAATGGCATGCTTACATTGTCATAAGGTCGGTCACCTAAGAAAGGAATATAGAGACCGAGTGACAGAGTCAAGCACTTTTTCTAATGGAAACACTATTGAAGATATCAAGAGAATGAGAAATCAAATGTGGAAGAAAGCTTCAAGCAAAGATGATGCTGGACCAAGCACCACAATTGGTGACACCTCATCCAATAGATCTGGTGATATCACCACCCCCACCTAAGCAAAACAAGTAAGTACAGAAGTGCACTCTACAAAGTTACATTTCATTTCACATCAGTTCCAATATTCATTGATAATATGCCAAATTAGCATGAATGGAGATGCAATATGGTATTACTTTTTATGATTTTGTGAATCCAATCTCATCGGTCAATACATACCGAGAATCATCGGTATACATATAAAAAAAGTTGTCAATATAAACCAAGCAACATCGGTAATCATGTAAAAGACAATCAATTCTTCGCTACATAACAAGCATTGTTGGTGAACATGTGAAAAGTACAACTAAGTTGTAACTTACCCTGAGTGTTGCATTCTCACTGAGGATGAAGAATTTGGTATGATACACGAGCATCTTTGTTTCATTGATTGAGTGGTAGCTAATGCATTAACTGCACCACTTAGGTTATTTTCTATAAATAGGGAAACAAAGAGCTCATTAATTCACCTAGCGATAGAGTGAAAAAAAATGAGAAGAGAAGAGCGACCAAAAGAGAAAATATTGTAGAGAGATTCACAACAGATTCAAAGGCTACTCCAACATATTCCTAGCATCCACAACGAAGATCACGTAAGTACCAATACTTATTGAGCACACAATTTGTTTACAGAGAAGCCCTAATTTCACAAAAATGGCAACTACCTCGCAAGTCTCAAAGATCAAGAACATAAAGGACAAAAATATCAACCTGATCAAGAACACAACTTGTGAAGAGCCTAATATAAGTTTTTCCCTGAGGTTGCTGTTACCAATTTAGTTTACATTCTAAATTGATGGGTTGACACTTCTTTTACATTGAATTATGGATTGAATAGTTGATGTTCTAAGTTGCAGAGTTGCTTGAATACAAAAAATGAAGTACATAGGCAGTATGAAAATCATAAAAATTAAGAGATCGCATAAAGGTCTACCTCTTTAACATTACTATTCAGCTAATGAAGTTGAAATACATTGCTTTTGCATTCATATTAACATTGATATTGTACTCTAAGTATTGATTAGATTCAAAATTTCAAATTCATAATTGATCATTACTTTGTGCATTCAAATTGAATGTAGTAAACAAGTATTCCTTCAAGGTTACATCTTTCATATTGAGAACTTAGAGAACATATGCAATTCTGAAAGTAAGATAGAAGCATTTTGAGGTTTAGGGGTCCATGCATTGCCTTTAAGAGGTCTTCTACATTTTGGAGCTGATTGGCTGCATAATCTGAGTCTCATGTCCTTAGCCTTGTCTATGTTTGTTATGTATCCTAAGTCTTATTTTGATCTTGTGTCCTACACCATGGAAAGAGAAAAATGTTAGATCCAAAATGGATCTAAGCAATGGATGGAAACCAAAATATTACACAACAATCAAACTTTTAGAGCTATAAATCTACCAATAACATCAACACAATAGCAAAGTATGCATATACATCAACTGAATAAAAGTATCAAAGGGACATAACTCCATGAAACCTTTTACTTTTTATGGTTATCATTTTGCATTATTCAAGAGTTGTTGTTTGTAAGACCAAAAATCTAAATCAAAGGGACTTAGTTCCTGTAGCTAAGAAACCTTTTCAGAACATCAACATGTTAAGATGGTAAACACAATCAATCAAACAACATTCATGCATGAATGTCATAATACATGGAACTCACACACAAACATTGATCGGTTAATTATGTCCACTAACCTAACATGTTGATTTGATGGTGTGTGAAAACAAAATGAGCAGAAGTGTATTCAAATGCAGAAAGAAACATGATCTATGAATTCAATAGTTGCAAATGACAAAGAAAAATGCAGTGAGTGTTACGAGCCCATGCTAGAACCTCACAAGATGCATGATTAAAAATGCAAGGATGCTAAGAATTCATGAGTTCATAAATGGAAGATGTATAAGAGGAGATGCAGTTCATAAAGGTTGGCACAAGATGAAAGTATGTTATTACAAGTTTTGAATGCTATTAATATCAAATATGCAGAGTATAGTGATGATAAAGTAAGATGCATATGCAATGAAAGATGGATGCTCCAAATTGGAAATGAGATGATCTAATGCCAAAATAGAATTTTGTAAAGAAGGATATGAATTGCAATCAAATAATTAGGTAACACTATACTTTATCATTGCACAAGAAAAGACTAAATGAAATGTTGTTTTGAAATGAATGTACATATCAATATTGTCAAATAACAGTGCATAGGGATGAGAAATAGAAAGACAACAAGGCATATACAAGAGAATAACACTAATTTTGTTACAAAGAAGTATGCATGTACAGAAGAGCCAATTGTATTGGATTAAATTAAGAAATTCATATTCATAGTTCAAACATTGTTATCATTTGACAATAGTTCATCCTAATGTTGTTATAAAGATTAGTATGTTTGAATGAGAGAGAAACACAAAAAAAATAGTGATGTACATTCTTGCAATTAAAAAGGAAGATAATATGCATGCTCAACAATAATGTCTTTTAAGATGTGCATTACATATGCAAGAATTGAACAAAATAATGTTTTATTCAAAGGGAAAACTTGTGGCACTGTTATTGATCAAGATTGAA
The DNA here is from genome assembly GCA_018584345.1 of Thuja plicata. Taxonomy (NCBI): domain Eukaryota; kingdom Viridiplantae; phylum Streptophyta; class Pinopsida; order Cupressales; family Cupressaceae; genus Thuja; species Thuja plicata. Next base: position 105,911 of record MU225297.1, on the reverse strand, counting down.
AACCAAATGATGCTGTTATTGTACATGTTCAATACATTTTCAAAGGGACATTCAAGAAAATAGTAAATGATAGTGCTATTCTTCATGTTTAAAAGACAAATGTTGGATTTCAAGGGCATATTCAAGTAAATAGTGGCATTATTTGATTTTGTTATTCTACATGATCAAATGAAAAATACAAAGGTTATGCATGTATAATAAGTTAGATAACAATGTTTTGGCATCAAAAGAGTATGCATATGTGATAAAATAAATAGTAGTCCTGTTACTGTGCATAATCAAATAAACAGTGTAGGTACATATATTGGGATGTTGTGATTGTGTGCTGCTACTTATGTTTGAATGATAGTATGTAATTCAAAATCAATATGCATATATTTAACAGAACTTTGCAAATGAAAAAAAGATATATATCTTTGATATCGAGCTCTGTTTCACAATATTACACATGGGATTCACGAGCCTATGCTTGCACCCCATGTGTAAATCTCTTTCTGGAGTCACAATAACAAATTGAATACACTAGTGATTATCATGTTGTGAGATAGGGCATAATAAAAATGAATGTATATAGAAGATGTTTTGAGCAAGGTTGAGAAAATTGTAAAGCCACATCCCCAATGCTTATCATCGTTATTTTCATAAAAGAGGGAGACCAAGGTAGTGGCAAAATTATGCATAAAAGAAAGCACGCCCTGTCTCATACAGTGGGTGTTCAAGCATATTGAACAAAGAAGACATCATACAACGAAATTGCAGACATCCAATGGTGACATTTAAACATAAGTGGCTACCATAAGCAGAGGATACAGACACAAAGAAACTCCATGAAGACAAAAAAAGTGCATACATCTAGTGGAGCTGACAAGATAGGTTCATTACTAACTACAGACATCAACAGAGATTAAGCTCAACTTCCAAATATACAAAAAATCTTATGTGGGCATTCTAATAGAGATTTTTCAAGCAAAGATGGATAACAACAACAAAATATAGTTATTTTTAGGAGTTAGCTCCAAACTCGAGCTATCTAAACCATAACAGAAGTCTATCTAGCAGAAATCATGGATACCAAGATCGAAGAAACCTCATAGGTCATTATAATGGTGGAGTTAACAGATTAATGAAAGCCGTGACTTAAGATGATAATTTTTTGAAAGATTTCTAATGTAAACAGTAGGTTCAAACCAAAATAATAGAGTGTAGATGCCAAGTAAAGGAGAGAGTAACTTATCTGCAAGTTACATACACAGATGTGCTAGAGGCTGAGTTTGACAAAGATGTGCATGAACAAATACCATATATCATGGCATGCAAAGATCCAGTTTGTAGATCCTGCAGTGGAGAGAGCCCAAGCTCTTTGTTCTTAACAGATAATTCAAGTATCATGAGCATACAATGAGATGGATCTTTGTTACACTTGAGTGCTAAATACATGCAGAGAGCTTGATTTTTTTTTAAAAAAGAAAAACTTATACAACATTACCCACTTCCAGTTAAGAGCCCACAGTATAGAGGATGACCGGGTTCTTTTCAAACAAGTGAAGCTCCAGTTCAAGCGTGCACTCAAGAGCCAAACACCACCCGAGCTCATGCCTGAAATAACAAGTTGCCTCCAGTGCCAAGAAAATCCTGAGCTCATGCATAAACATCAAGTTTTCCATGTTTACAGCCAAAAATAAAGATGAAGACTACAGTTGCTACCACTACCAGCTCAAGATCACATAGTAGAGCTTTAGGATAACAAATCCAACTCCCAAATATTAGTGGTAACTTCCATATTAGCATCAGAAGCACAAAGTTCTAGTAATGAATGCCATTTCCAAAGGTAGGCGGCGCCATAGCTAGGGTTTCAAACCCTCATACCTCTACCAAATGCAAAGGATAAAATAAACCAAAACCATAAAACTTTGGAGTCCATCGAGTATGTGAAGTAGTTAATGCCTTACAGATTGGAGTGCACGACAACCCAACCTCATTCCACGATGGATGTAGATTTTTTGCATCGAGTTGGGTCATGTTGACCTTAGTCAGCATGTTGGTGTTAAGACATAGTTAGGGTATATGGTATAGGATTTAGGGTTTTTTCATATATTATGGGGGTTGGGTTATATGGTATTGTTTAGTTTTTGAGATATTCTATATGTGTTGGTAATATATTTTTAAAGATGTAATTAGAAAATGCCAACATTAGGGGCTAGGTTTTAGGGCATGCATTGTGCCTTAAATTTAGGGTTACTGGCTGAGTATGATGACTTTTTTGGAGAGAGTGAGAGTTTGGAATTTACTCATGAGAGGGTATATAGCTAAGCCTCTTATTTAGTTTTAAGGGTTCAGGATCTAGGGAAAAGATGCATTAGTGAGCTTTTGGTTCCTTTGCATCTTTTCCATGCATTTTGTAGCCACTGGTTCATGTTTTATGCAAATTGTGATCAAGTGAATGCACATATTACTTGGAATATTTTGTACTTTCTCATGTAGCCATTTTTGCAGATTTTGAAGATAATAAAGCTTGTCCCCATTATTCATACATTTTTTTTAGTTTCTGTATCAATCCTTGCAACTTTTCTGCATTTAAGTGTAATGTGGCTTTCAGCATAGATTAGTGAATTAATTCTTATTCCTATTCTAGGTTGTAAAGTGTAAACCTTTTGCAGAAGCTACATGTTTGTTGGCAAAATTGTTACTATTTGTGGCACAAACCCTAATAGTGAATTCTAGGTCAGCCTATGTGTTGTGTAGTGAATGTTATTACAGATCTTACTAATGCATGTCCTGTGGGTGCTAATTTATAGTTCTGACAAATCTAAATCAAGTTTTGGTGTATCACCTTTTAGTTCATTTTATTTAGTTTCAGTTATCCTTCTCCCTTTTCCCAAATCTAAAATCAGTCGTAGGTAATATTCCAAATCCAATGGGAACTGGCCTAGAATCTAGAGATTCATTCTCTCTCCCATCAATGAGAACATTTCAATGTTTCAACAGGATAGCTAGATTTCATGATCAAAGCTAAAGATACAATCTTGATTGACAACAGTTTTTGGCACACCCGGTGGGACAAGAATTGCTACACGGTTCCTGTTAAGTTTTTCACATTATTATTTCTTATTGCTATTTTGGTGTGAACATCAGCATTTAAACCTTTTAGAAGGTATTTTCTAGCACTTGGCGACTCTGCTTTGAAGGTTTTATTGCAGATTCAATTGCAGATTTATCTTAATGAGAAGAACTCCAATAAGAGCAAATAATGAAGGACTTATCAATCAAGAGTTATAGCCTTGTAGAAGAGGAAGCAGATCAGCAAGAAGAGATAGAGCATCTCAAGCTACAGGAGAAAGATCCTCTTTGTCTATTTCTGATTTTTAATTATTTGAAAATCCTATTTTCGAAGATCAAGCTTCAATTTTGGAAGGTCATGATGTAATTATTGAAGATTTTAGTTTTCCTCAAGATTTAGCTATTCTTGACAATTCTGGATCAGAATTACCTATTTTTGAAGAATCAACAAAACATCAATTTTATGGTGTAGCATCCACAAGTGGTACTTCTGCTCGAGGATTGAAAACATATCAAAGGAAGGTAACTCAGTCCAACAAATCTATTGTACCACCTGTAGTTTAGCAGCAAGTACCACCAGTACAAATAGCTATAAATTTTCCATTTGTGGCCTTCAATGCTGGCAGACCATTACAAATTCTCTCTCATCATGATATTCCATCAGTAGCATTAAAAGGTTTTTCATGCTTTAATGGTGAAAATCATGTTTCAACAATATAACATATTAAAGATATTGCCACGCTTTGTGGTTTGCATCAAGTTACACATGATGATGTGGTACTAAAGTTGTTAGCAGCTTCTCTTAAGGGTAAAGCATTAATTTGGTTTCAAAGTTCAGCAGTGAATTCTATTGCTACATGGGATGAGTTAGGAACCATTTTAATCAACAAATTTGAGGATAGATCTAATACTTTATCATTGGTTGAGCAGTTGATTACCATTAAAAGAAATGCTAATGAGCATATTTCAGATTTCAATTTTTATTTTCAGTGAACTTGGGACAAAATTCCAGCATCTGTTAAACCATCTAATGATTATGCATTTCTATTTTATTTGAAGGCTTTTAATAGTGACATTTTAGTTATGATACAATCTATGAGAGGACATACCTTACCCAATGCTTATGATGTTGCTGTTAGAGCTGAAAATAGATTGATACAAGATAGAAAGTTACCTCCAAGACCTCCAATGCCTTATTGTGTAGAAATATAGCCGGTTGTACTAGCTTTTATACCACCTATAGCTGCTATTCCACCAATACCAGCACTAAATATGCAAGTTGCAGTGGAGGAATATGCTACTACAGCTCCTATCAGAGAGTTAAAAGACACAAGTGACAGTATAATGAGGACTCTTCAGAGCTATGGTAATGAGATAACAAATTTGAAGAGGAAGCAAGGCCAATACAATAGGCCTCCTCAAGAAAATTATCAGTAGAATAGGCCATTTAATTAGGCTTCTAGCTCAAACCAGTCAAGGCAAGCTCAAGGATAATAGAGGAATTATGGTCAAAGAGCTGGTCAAGCATATAATTATGCAACTCTGAGTACTTCCAACGAGATAGTAGTTGTTCCTCAAAATAATTATGTGCAAGAAGAAGAATGGTTTAACACATGCAATGATGCTCATTTTTGGTTAGATTGTCCTCATGCACTCGATGCTAGAAGGTAGGATGTTCTTAAGGGACAACCAATTAATATCCAAACAAAGGTACAGTATGATCAAACACAACTACAAGGTAATCTTGATGTTTCTTTAGTCAATTTTAATGATGATGACACTATTCTAGCAGTAAATTTTGACCCAAACCAAGTACGGAAACCTATAGCAGCAGGAACAAGGTCAAAAATCAAGGCTGGAAATGATCAACAACAAGATGATAAGATTCAGTAGCCTGTTGTTACAGTACAACAACAAACAAATAAAGCTAAGCAACATGTACAAGCTGAAAAAGGAGCAGAACAACCATTACAAACAACAAATGAGCATGATGTTTTAAAACAACAACAAAAGGTTAGCGTTCAAAACTTCAATATTGTTGATCACCTAACAAAGACACATGTTCCTTTGTCTATGTGGGATTTTTTTTCTCTTCCAGGCCAAAAAGACATGTTACAAGAAGCATTGCAAGCACTTACATTATCTGATGAGGTTTTGTCTCAAAAAACCCCTAAGATTTTAGTGGCCGCAAGTACTAGCACATCCCAACAACCATCTAAGCTGATCAAACCTCCTCCATTTTATGTTACTGTCATTATAGGGAAACACCTAGTTCACAATTGTATGATTTATTCTGGTTCTACTAGCTCAGTTATGCCAAAGAAAATTGTAGACCAGCTAGGCCTTAAGTATGAACCACTTGAAAGAGGGGTAGTCCAGTTAGACGGGACAACAGTTGCAACGGTGGGAGTTATAAGGAATCTAGATTTGACATTGCATGCTTGTCCTATTTTTTCAGTACCTATGGATGTCTAAATTATTGATTTGCCTGCTAACTTCTCTATATGTTTGTCAAGAGAATTTACTGCCAAGATAGGAGGTTACTTATCTGCAGATTGGACTCACATGCTTTCTCGCACTAGGTACGGTACTAAAGTCACTATTCCTTCATAACCTATTACAAAATTATGTGTTGAACAACATATTGTTGGTGCTGTAAATGAATCAACAACTATGTTATTTGATCAAGAGGAAATATCTGATGTTCATGAGGCTCAAACACAAATAAGTAATTTTTATGATGTTTTGTTAGATGATTGGGCTACTGAAAATATAGGAATTTCAGATCAATAGATTGAGGATCCATGTTTGGGTAACTATTATATCCATGAGATTTCTGATTTTCTGCCAGCTATTGTAAAAAGTGCAGATTTAAATTTTGAACAACAATCTAACGTTGTTTGGAAGCTATTTTTTGATGGTTCACGTAGCAAGATAGGTGCAGGGGGGGTTGTATGTTGGTTTCACCAACAAATGAGAGGTATTATGCTTCTTTCAGATTTACTTTCAACTGTACTAATAATGTTGCTAAATATGAAGCCCTCATAAATGGATTGAAGTGGGATATTAAGAGAGGTATTGAGACCAAGGCAATGGAAACATTATGAATAAAAGAAAGCACACTCTGTCTCATATAGTGGGTGTTCAAGCATGTTGAACAAATAAGACATCATACAACAAAATTGCAGACATCCATTGGTGACATTTAAACATAAGGGGCTACCATAAGCAGAGGATACAGACACAAAGAAACCCCATGAAGACAAAAATAAGTGCAGAAATCCATTGGAGCCGACAAGATAGGTTCGTTACTAACCATACACATCAATAGAGATTAAGCTCGCCTTCCAAATATACAACAAAAAGATTATGTGGGTGTTCTAATAGAGAGTGTTCAAGCAAAGATGGATAAAAACAACAAAAAATAGTTATTTTTAGGAGTTAGCTCCAAACTTGAGCTATCTAAACCATAACAGAAGTCTATCTAGTAGAAATCATGGATACCCAGATTGAAGAAACCTCATAGATCATAATAACGGTGGAGTTAATAGATTAATGAAAGCCATGACTTAAGATGGAAATATTTCAAATCTTTCTAATGTAAACAGTAGGTTCAAACCTGTCATGCCCAAAAGTTGGGCAAAAAACAAACGAACAAAATTTTTTAATAACGCATTAAAACAGGATACTAAAACAAACATAAGGATAAAACGTGCACGCAAAATGGTGCAAAGGGAATGACAAGACCGAAAAGGTTACAAGGAGGGGAATAGCTTTCGCAGCTATCCTAAAGGATGTCTAAAGCTCCAAACTGGATTTGCATGAAAATCGAGGTAGTTGACCAAGAGTCAAATAGAGTTGACCAAAAGTCAACTAGAGTTGACCAAAAGTCAACCAAACTTTAAAATAAGTGAATAATGAGCACTAGGGTTTGCTAGATCCTAATGAAGTCTCAAACACACAAAATGAGGACAGTTGACTAAAAGTCAACTAGAGTTGACCAAAAGTCAACTGTACTCCAAAATTAGAGAAGGGACATAACTAGAGACTACTAGATTCTATCAAGGACAAAGGCACGTAAAATGAGGCAGATGACCCAAAATTCAACCCATGTTGACCAAAAAGTCAACTGTCTCCGTAAGGCATGAAACTGAAATCTAAGGTTCCAGAGGCAGCGAGGATCAACTGGTTCAAATCTGGGAACAAACATACAAGGTTTGACCATAGTTGACCCAAAAGTCAACCATGCACGAAATAGGTCAAAGACTACAAAAATACTCTTAAAGAATGAAAATTGCGAAGTTAAGGGGTGTTATGACCCCTGTATCAATAAAACGTTGCCTATTTTAATCGAATAATCCAAAAGCGTCTTAATCCTTATATTAAGCTTAACAGTACCCTTCTATTTAGAATTAAAAAAAATCTAATCATAAGAATTTTGCTAACGTATTAAAGGTCCATAGTCTAATTCAATCATTCGTAAACTACTAAAAAATAAACATCTAAAGATAACTATCCAATAAAATAAAACATAAATTAACTACTAATATCCCTTTTTTAAAATTAATTTAACAACCCCTAAATAAAAGAAATATACCCTTAAATCTAAATCAACCATTAAATTCAATCAAATCTTTTAAATAAAAGAAATCTAATATGCCATCAATCTAATATTTAAATCAATTAATT
>MU225297.1:55176-80539 GCA_018584345.1 Thuja plicata | reverse complement strand
ACCAATTCATCATGTTACATTCATACATTTAGATCCATATAAGACATCAATATAAGCTGAAACTAAATCAGAACATAAACATCTCAAAAGTACCCTGATTACAAAATTAGGTGCTGAATATATAACACAAGATTCCACCGATCCTCAATGTATAAAAAGTCTCTTTGATAGTCAAAGTATGTCAAAGGATAAACTACTGAAAGCATGAGAAAAAAATAGTAAAACTATAACAGTCTAATGTAGGTCTCACAAAACCAAAATAATAGAGTGTAGATGCCAAGTAAAGGAGAGAGAGAGTAACTTATCTGCAAGTTACATACATAGATGTGCTAGAGGCTGAGTTTGACAAAGATATGCATTAACGAATGCCATATATCATGGCATGCAAAGATCCTATTTGTAGAGCCCGTGGTGGAGAGAGCCCAAGATCTCTGTTCTTAACATGTAACTCAAGTATCATGAACATACAATGAGCTGGAGCTTTGTTACACTTGAGTGTTAAATACATGCAGAGAGCCAGAGTTTTAAAAAAAGAAAAAACTTCTACAGTATTACCCACTTCCAGCTAAGAGCCTGCGGTATAGAGGATGACCGATTTCTTCTTTTCAAACAAATGAAGCTCTAGTTCGAGCATGCACTCAAGAGCCAAACACTGCCCGAGCTCATGCATGAAATAATGATTTGATTCCAATGCCAAGTAGAGTCTGAGATCATGCATAAGCAATAAGTTTTCCATGTTTACAGCCAAAAATAAATATAAATACTATAGTGTGCTACCACTACCATCTCAAGATCACAGAGTAGAGCTTCAAGATAACAAAACCAACTCCCAAATATCAGTGGTAACTTCCAGATTAGCATTAGAAGCACAGAGTTCCAGTAATGAATACCATGTCCATAGCTAGGTGGTGCCACAGCTAGGGTTCAAACCCTCATACCTCTACCAAATGAAAAGGATCTAATAAAACAAAACCATAAAAAATTTGAGTCCATCAAGTACGTGAAGAAGTTAATGCCTTGCAGACTGCAGTGCACAACAACCCAACCTCATGCCATGATGGATGCATATTTTTTGCATCGAGTGGGGTCATGTTGACCTTAGTCAACATGTTGGTGTTAAGACATAGTTAGGGTATATGGTATAGGATTTAGGGTTTTTTCATATATTTACATTTGGTTTTGCTTGAAATTTGGCTTGGTGTAGGATCAATCAACATCAGGTCCTTTTCATCTTTAGGAGGAAGAATAGAAGGCGCCACAGTAGGTTGAGAGATGTCATTTGAAAAATGTTAATAGGATATAGGATGTGGAATGGAAGTATAAATATGATATTTAGGAGGTGTAGGAAGAAGTTGGGGTCTAGGGAAAGGAGATGGAATTGTTAGCAATAATGGATCACCAATACAACTGAGGGGGGGGGGGGGGGAATCAGTTGTATGCCATAAAATTTTAATTTAAAACCCAAATGATAAATGCAATATGAACATAATAGAAACAACATCAAACAACCAATTGTTGTCGAGGAAACCCTATTAACGGAAAAAAACCCCACAAATAATACACTAAAAGTATAGTATCCCTATTAGGAGATTTAGCCCTGTTAGGAGCTGATTATTACATATAGGATATAATCCCTATTAAAGGACAAACCATATTAGGAGTCAAGAGAAACAACAGGCTCACTTCCTAAAGAAGGTTAAATCCACCTTCAGGAATCACTCTCTGAGATATAGATATACAAAGATATAATTTCCTGTGAACTAACTGATAGCAACTAGCTTTGCTTAAACAGTTCCAATGAAGTTCATCAATCACTATTTCTACCATACATCCAACAAACTTCTCAAATACAATCTCGCAGCTTCCACACTTCACTTGTCCCCTCTCCTTACTAAGAAAACAACTCTCCTTTATACAAGTTTACGATAAGCAATTAGGTCAGCCAATTAAGACTTCCCCAATGCACAAAAAAATCACATAACCCCTTGCTAAGATACACACAGTACCTTGAACAAGTAAACATCAATTACAAATCCTCAAATATAATCCCCTGTAATTCATGCTCGCCATCCATAGTACACACTGCATCTTTGAAGTCGGTCCCAAATAGGTCTTCTCCAGAACACACACCACATCTGATGTCACCAAGAGTCTTGTAAACCAATAATTCTCTCCTCACATTCCTTAAGCTCACATAAAATGACAAGTGCCTGCATCCATTCTATCCACTAAACTCTGAGACTAACATTGTCACTATTCTCTGTCATTGTTCTACAAACAGTCTTCACTAAAATCGTTGTAACTAAAACAAATAGAAATATAAACTCAAATGACCTTAGATATAAGATCCCAACTTGTACCATAATACATATATGTGCTCACATCCTCTGAGATTCCTATTGTGTTCATACACGACTGTCAATCTTGCTTGTGCTTGAGACAACTAGACTTTAACAAAACATGTGTTGACATCAATGACAAAACATGAATGTTAACAACTCCAATAGAAGCCAATTCCAACAATCTCCCCCTTTGGAATTGATGGAAACACATGAGAAAATCCATCAATCCAAAAGTACCCATCTCAGTACAATCTTCTCAATATCCTCTTCACATCTCTCCCTAAAACAGTAGGGATTTTACACTAAATCTCTCCCCCTTTGACATCAATGGAAAAGGGTTTCATTACTCTATCTCTAACCATATCACCTCTGCAAGGTGTATCTTTTTTCAAATATTCATGCCCAAAACAACCAATTACTTAAACACCCAAATGTGTTCTATTTTATTCTTGCGATCACTCCCCCTGAGGAGTGGATCCATACATCAAGTCCAGGAAATGATATATCTCTGAAATCCTCTGGACTGATGCATTCCTACATCAATTAGTTCTCGCAAGGAGGTGATCTCACCTCAAGCATACCTCTGAGATACTCAAAGGCATCCTTTGGTAAAGGTTTTGTAAATATATATGCTATTTGATCCTTTGTGTTGATATATTCTAATATAATCTCCTTCTCTACAACCTTGTCTCTCAAGAAATCATATTTGATTGAAATATGTTTAGTCTTTTAAAGCATAACTAGATTCATTGACATATTCGTTGTTCTAGTGTTATCACAATGAATAACCACTAGCTCTTCAAAATTTATCGCAATGTCCTTCAGCATCTGGTTCATCCAAACAATCTGTGTGCAATTTATAGCAGAAAGAACATACTCTGATTCAACAATAGACTAAGCTATACAATCATGCTTCTTACTTAACCAGGAGACCAAACTATTCCAAAGAAAAAATGCACCACCATTTATGCTCTTTTATTCATCAACACTTCCTGCCCAATCAGCATCAGTATAACAAAAAAAATCATCAAATTTTTCATACCATAAACCATATTTCAGTGTTCCTTTCAAATATTTGAATATTCTCTTCACTACAGCAAGATGAGTCTCTTTAGGATCTTCTTGATATCTTGCCACAATTCCAACTGCATTAGCAATTTCTGGTCTAGTGTGAGTTAGATATTGTAAGACTCCAATCATGGATCTGTACTTTTTCTAAAAAATACTTTGAGGTACATCATTAGTAGTAAGATTGTAACTAGTAACCGTAGGTGTTCCAATAGTTTTACACTCTTCCATTCCAAAAAATTTCAACATTTCCTTAAGATACCTAGTTTGAGAAATAAAAACATGATTCTTGTTTTCATTAATTTGCAACCCAAGAAAAAATTTAATTTCACCAATCATCGAAATCTCAAATTCACTTTCCATTTCTATAGATAATTTATTACTCATTTCATCATTACCTCCAAAAATGATATCATCTACGAAAACTTCAACTATTAAGATTTCATCTTCACTAGTTCTTAAATACATATTACTATCTGCATTACCTTTTCTAAAACCAAGACAAGGTAAATAAATGTCCAATCTAGCATACCATGCTCTAGGTGCTTGTGTCAGTTCATACAAATTGTTCTTCAATTTTCAAACCATTTCCTTGTCATCTGTTAAAGAGAATTCATCAGGCTGCTCAATATATACTTCTTCATCTAAATCTCCATTCAAAAATATAGATTTCACATCCATCTGATTTACTTTAAAGTATATGTGCACAACATAAGAAATAAATAATCTCATTTCATCAAGCCTATAAATAGGAGAAAATGTTTCTTCAAATTCTATGCCTTCTTGTTGCGAGTAGCCTTTACAAACCAGTCTTGCCTTATTCCTTACAACCATTCCTTCTTCATTCATTTTGTTTCTAAAAACCCATTTAGTCCCTATAACATTATTGTCCTTAGGTCTAGGAACCAATTCCCAAGTGTTATTTTTCTTTACATGTTCCAATTCTTCCTGCATTGCGTTAGCCCAAGAATCATCTCTACATGCTTCATCAGTAGTTTTTTGTTCTACTTGATAAATCAAACAAATCTCATTTCTTAATCTAGATCTTGTCATCGTGCCTCTATTTTCATCACCAATAATTTGATTTTCAGGCTATTTTTTCTTAACATACTTTGGTGTCTTAGTAATTTTAGTAGAATCAAATGAATCATTCAGACATACCTCGATCTCATGATCAACCTCAAAAGGTTCTTCTTTATTTGAAGTAACCTCCTTGTTATCTCAAGTCTGGCTATATTCATATATTCTTTCCCAAATCTGAAATGTCTCATCAATCCTTACATTAGCACTTTCAATTATCTTCCTCAATCTTAGATTGAAACATTTATAAGATTTACTCTTAGTGGAATAACCAAGGAATATTTATTCATCACTTCTAGCATCAAACTTTCCTATCTCATCATCCCTTTGGATATAGAATTTACTACCAAATATTTTGAAATATTTCACAGTAGGAACATGAGTAAACCATAGTTCATAAGGAGTCTTATTAGTACCTTCTTTGATCTGAATTCCATTCAAAGTGTAAACTGCAGTACCAACATCTTCTCTCCAATGAACATGCGACACATTACCTTCAAGCAACATAGTTTTGGAAGCATCTAATATAGTTCTATTTTTTTTCTCTACAATCCCATTGTATTGTGGTGTCCTGGGAGAGGATGTTTGTCTTTATATTCCATGCTCTTTGCAGTAGGTATTGAACATATCTAAAGTAAACTCTCCACCTCTATCTGACCTTAAACATTTTATCTTCAAACATGGTTCATTCTAAACTTTTTCTTTGAAAATATTATATTTATCAAAAGCCTCATATTTCTCTCTAAGAATGCAACCCACATCATCCTAGAAAAGTAATCAACAAAAAGTATGAAATACCTTTCACCATAGTAATATCTTGTTCTTGTAGGACCACACAAATCTGTATGCACTAGATCCAACTTCCCTTTTGTTGAGTAAGATTTGCTTTTAAAATTGCTTCTAGTCTGTTCCCCATGACACATTCTCTACACATAGTGTTATATATATCTCTAACAACATTTGTCATACTTGCTTTCCCAATGTTATCAAAATTTATAGGATTGAATCTTCTATGCCATAACCAATTGTCATCAGGCTTCGTAACAAAACAAGAAACCTTTTTAGTATTCAGCTCAAACACATTACCTCTTGACTAGTACCCGATGCAATCAAATCTCCTGTCTGACTTCTGATAGAACATTTCCCATCATTGAAATTAAAATGATAACCCTTGTCTACAAGTTTTCCAACACTCAACAAGTTATGCTTAAGTCCATCAAAAATAAATACATAATTAGTACTAGTTTTACCATCAAGATAAATAAATCCCACTCCAATGATAAACATATGAGTATTATCACCAAATCTGACTACACCACCATCATATTTAGTTAGTTGAAAAAACTTATTTCTATCACCAGTCATATGATGTGAATAACCATTGTCTATGATCCATTCAGATTTCTTTTCAACATGTGAAACTAGGGCTTTCTCTTCATGAACAGGTTCATCAAAAAGAAATGCATAATCAATATCAGTCCATCAAAAAGAAATACATAATCAGTATCAGTCCATCAAAAATAAATACATAATCAGTATTAGTTTTATCATCAAGAGAAATAAATCCCACTCCAATGGTAAACATACGAGTATTATCACCAAATATGACTACACCACCATCATATTTAGTTAGTTGAACAAACTTATTTCTATCACCAGTCATATGATGTGAACAACCAAAAAGAAATACATAATCAATATTAGTTTTAAGAAATACACAATCAGTATTAGTTTTACCATTAAGTCCATCAAAAAGAAATACATAATCAGTATTAGTTTTACCATCAAGAGAAATAAATCCCACTCCAATGATAAACATACGATTATTATCACCAAATCTAACTACACCACCATCATATTTAGTTAGTTGAACAAACTTATTTCTATCACCAGTCATATGATGTGAACAACCACTATCTATGATCCATTCAGATTTATTTTCAACATGTGAAACTAGGGCTTTCTCTTCATGAATAGGTTCATCATCTTTAATAGAAATAAATCCAATTTCATCATAATCCACAAAATCATCATCAGACATACCTTCACTAGCGTAGTAACATTCCTTATCCTTGAAGTAATTAGGTCTATGAAACTTAGGTTTATGTTTAGGAACCCTTGTAGGACATCTAGATGCAAAATGACCTATCTTTTTGTATGAAAATCATTTCAGAGGTAACTTTCCTTCAAAATTACCCTTAACTCTCTTTCCTCTTCTTGGAATCAGGGCCACAATTTCATCTAAATTCCTCTCTTCTTCCTGTATCTTTTCCCAATTATCAACATATTCACCAAGATCTTTAGGCAAGTCACTTCTACTGGTGCTTGCAAGACTTGATAAAGTCTTTTTTTATCATGCATAGTCACCTTGAATGGTGGTTCATCCTTAGGTAATGAATCTCCCAGCTTTGCAACCTCAAAGGTAGTTAACTTCACAATCAACATCTCTTTGTTGAAGTTTGTCGTCAAATGTATGATGTCATCTATCTCTTGCACTTTAGTTTTGTAAACAAGTGTCAAAGATATAAGAATCTTTGTGATCACTTCTTCTTCACTGTAGGTACCTCCAGAGTTTCTAATACCTATAAAAACCTCAGTAACCCTCTGTACATATGCTCTAACATTCTCATCATCTCTCATTTTTTAGGATTTCCATCTTTATCTTCCACTTTTGTAACTTTACATGCTTAGTAAACTTATCTCCTTTATATAGTGCTTCTAATCTTGACCAAATTTTATGTGCAGAATCCAAATATTTAACCTCTATGAATTCACCTTCAGAGAGTGCACTAATCAATGCTTCTCTTGAAACCATGTTACAAGAAAAAAACCTCTTTTCATCATCAATAGCTTTATCTAATGCATCTTCACTCTTGACCAGCTCATCTTTCTTTGTAATCATCTAGTATTAAATTCCTAAATATAGTAGATGAGTTCTCATCTTGTTCTTCCAACTATCAAAGCTTTTAGGATCAAACTTTGGACTTTCCTTCCTATAGAATGCCATCTGAAGGATCACCTTAATTTGTTAAGCTTTCTCTCAAAGGACCAGAAGCTCTAATACCAATTGTAGAAATAATAGATCGCCAATACAACTAAGGGGGGGAATCAGTTGTATACCATAAACTTGTACTTTAAAAACCAAATGATAAATGCAATATTGAACACAATAGAAACAACACCATAACACAATGAATCGTTTTCGAGGAAACCCTATTAAGGAAAAAAACAAAACCCGGTGGGAATTAGCACCCACAAATAATACACTGGAAGTATAGTATCCTTGTTAGAAGATTTATCCTTTTTAGGAGTTGATTATTACATATAGTACATAGTCCCTATTAAAGGACATACCCTGTTAGGATTCAAGAGAAACAACAATCTCATTGCCTAGACTGACTGCCTAAAAAAGGTTAAATCCACCTTCAGGACTCACTGTCCAAGATACAGATATACAAAGATATAATATCCATTGAATTGACTGATAGAAACTAGATTTTCTTAAACAGTTCCAATGAAGCTCATCAATCACTATCTCTGCTCTACATCCAACAGACTTCTCAAATACAAGCTTGCAGCTTCCACACTTCACTTTTCTCCTCTCCTTACCAAGAAAACAACTCTCCTTTATACAAGTTTACAATAAGCAATTAGGTTGTTCAATTAAGACTTCTCCAATCCACAAATAATTACATAAACCCTTTCTAAGATACACATGGTACCTTGAACAAGTAAACATCAATTAAAAATCATCAAATATAATCCCAGATCTGCAATTCACACTCGCTGTCTAAATGTTGTTTTGGGTACATCCTCCTTCCTCATTTTGATTTGATGATAACCTAATCACAGGTCGATCTTTAAAAAATACTTGGCTCCGTAGAGCTCATCAATAAGTTCATCTACCCTTGGGATGGGATAACGGTTCTCAATTTTTTTTGTTTAATGCTCTATAATCAATGCACATTCACATTATCCCATCCTTCTTTTTGACAAACACTACTGATGATGCAAAAGGGCTTAAGCTAGGTTGAATGTTCCCCATCTCTAAAAGTTATTTTATTGTTTTTTCAATCTCATCCTTATATTTTTGAGGATGTCTATATGGGGTAGTAATCACTGGTTTTTCTCCTTCATCTAACTCTATGTTGTGTTCAAATCCCCTCTTTGGTGGAAAACTAGGTGGAAAATCATCAAATACCTTCTTATGTCTTTGGATGATGGGTTGAATGTCTATACAAATAGCTGACCCTTTTGGAGTGGATTTATCTAAGACTAGGCATTGGGCAGTCCATTCTCCTTGCTTGTGCCTAAATATTCTTTCAATTGTTTTGCATGAAACTAACTGGGGGAAACCGTCAGAGATTCCCTCTAGTGTTACCTCTTGTCCTTCTATCTAAAAATGAATCTTTAAATTTGGTATATGAAATTTGAAACACCCTAATGAGTAAATCCATGGGACTCCCAAGATTATATCATTTTTTAGGGGTACAACATGTAAGTCTACTAATATAGAGTATTTTACCAACATGATTTCTTACTGTGGAATTATTATTATGCATCTAACTAGGGATCCTATGGCTTGAGCGGCTATGAACCCCTTAAAACTTTGTGTTTTTAATTACATTTTCTTAACAAGCCTTTCATTAATAAAATTGTGGGATGCTCCTCTATCTATCAGTGATATAAAATTCTACCCCTCGATGGTACTTTTTATTCTCAAAACTCAGTGCTTTCCTAATTGGGTGAAGGTGGCTATTATGCTAAATTCTTATTCCTCGTCATGCCTTATTTTCTTACTCATGTTCTCCTCATTCTCCTCATCATCAAAAGTAATTTCTATGTTTTGGGCTCTCCCTATTTTCTCACATCTGTGCCACGGTTCCCATTCTTTTTTGCATTTAAAACATGTTTTCTTCTTTCCATCATCCTCCTTGTTGCCACACTTATGTCCTATTTCCCATGGACCCTTGCACATGTAGCATTGTCCTGATCTTCTTAACCGCTCTCTTTATTTTTGGTTAGGGGGGTCTTTGTGGTACTCATATTTTTTATGGGTTTTTTCTTTTTTTGTAAAATTCATTCTTTCCATAAAATGGTCTGGAGTGGTAGGTTGAGGATCTCATGTGGTTTGAAGGGGTTTCTAACCTTAGTGTTGTTTCAATAGCATCATCAAGAGATGTTGGTTTAAGGGAACATACTAGTCCTTTTAGTGAGTCTATTAATCCTTTGATGAATAGATATGTGAGTCGGTCATCATCAATTCCTGGTACCTTGACTGATTTTTTTTGAAATTTAGCGATATAGTTCTCGACTAACCCGTGCTGTCTGATTTGAGTTAATCTCTTAAAGTTATCTTGGGTGTGCCTCTTATCAAACCTTTTGATGAGATTTTGTGAAAATTCTTCATAGGAGGTGATGTTTTTGGTGACCTTGGGTGTGAATCCCATGGTACCACCATTCATGTGTTATACCTTCTAGGTGGAGGGTGGTGAATTGTAGAGCGTCATCCTCTGTCATCGGACTAAGGGTAAGGTAAGTGTTCAATTTTTGTAGCCAACCATGTGCAGTGATCTTTCTAGTCCCATCAAAATTTTGAATGTTTACTTTGTTCACCTTATGCATTAAGTCCCTATTTGGGTTTAATGTAAATCTGTTTGGTCCTTCTTGTCTTTGGCCCTCACAAAACTCACCAAATGTTATGATTTCTCTGATCTCTAGATCTAGACTTGCATAGGCTCTGGCATTTTCCACCATGCTATTGGAAGGTTGTTTGCCCCCTACCTCTTCCCTCAATGTTTCTTCCCTAGGTAAAAAATGAGGTTTGTGTATTGTAGAGGATGAAGAGATATTATGATTCTTTGAGTGATTGGAGCATATATCCCTCCCATTAGTAGAGTTACTCCTAAGATTATCTATTGAATTTAACATGCTTTGTAATTCTTAGAGGAATGATTGATTTGTTCGATTTTCTTGTTCCATAAAAGCTCTCATTTCTTTTTCCATTTGTTCATTCGTTTTATTTTTTCCCCTTTGTGTATATGTTTGCATGAAAGGCCCTCACATGATGATAGGATTATGCTCTAATATCACTTGTAATGATCCTTCTTCCTAAGATTTAATTATTAAGTCCCAGAAGTAGGAGAGGTTATAATTTAGAATTGAATTGGTATACAATAGTAATAACAACCTTAAACATGCTTTATGGATATTAACTACATGATAAATTAAATATTAAACTAAATTCCTTAGTCCAAGAAGAGAAAAGCATCATACTTGGAAAATTATATATTATGCTCTTCTAATCTTCATGATGGATGGTAGAATTACTGCCCTTGGGATGGAAATGATCTGATCTACATGAGGCTCCCTCATGGTTAACACCCATTTTGGGATCTATCGCCACCATGTGATTGAATTACTCCTCTCCTCTTAAAAAATCCCTACCCATGATATGATGATTAAAGAATTACATAATTTACAATTTCAGCAAGCATACATTGATCATAGTTTTAGTTTCATTAATCTCACCCATTTTCATATCTATCACATCCTGTAATAATTAGATTATCGAGTGTAAGTGAATATGTCTCTGAATATGGCCTCCATATTCAGAGATACTCATATGTTTTGTCTTAATCACTAAGCTGCATATTTTAAAGGAATGAGTTGAAACCATACCTTTAATCCTGACGTTCATAGACAGTAAGTTGTTGTGTTTTATCTCTATGTCCCTTCCCTATGCCAAAATGATGGTATATATGGGTGCAGACACTGGGAAAGGTCACTTCCCTAAGCATGTCAACTCTTGCATGGAGGGAGTGCGACGAGATGCCTACTCTTAGTTTCATTCGAAAGCATTTACGAACAATAGAGTTATAAATTTTGTTATTAATATTATTATATTAAAATATGATTATTATCTTATTCTTAATATTAATATTATTATTAATATTATTAACATTATCAATATTACTATTGATTAATATTGTTGGATAATATATATATTATATTAATATGTATTTATTAATCATATATATCAATTGATTTATTGATTAATATATTCATTAATAAAATATATTAATTAATTATGTGAATTTATTAATTGATTTGTTATTGATTGATTAATTAATATATTAATTAACGATATTGACTATTAATTAATATATTCATTAATAAAATGTATTTATTAATTATGTGAATTTATTAATTGATTTGTTATTTTCATATATTAATTTAGTGTTGATGATATATTTAAGACGAGAGTAATAATGCATTAAAATATATATATACATACATCAATTTTGGTGCATGAATGTCAACAGCTCCAACAGAAGCCAATTCCAACACGAACAATCTTAGGATCATTAAGCTCACAAATCTTGTAAATTTTGAATTTCTGATAGGATAGGAAAATATTTTCTTTGTGAGGTTGAGTTGGTTTATGCATGGAAGGCTAAAATAAATAAAGGTCAATGTTCCCTCAATGCTCTAAAGGCTGATAGAGACTATAATTAATCATTATGATGTTTCCATCACGAGGAAATTTCAAACACTTATGAAAAGGAGAGACTATGACTTTCATGGAGGTGAGATATGGAAGACCAAGTCCAACTTGAAAGTGATAAGAATTTGGGATGATAACGAAGGTAAAATATATGGTTTTACCACCAACTTCTATGGGAAAAGTCATGGAACCATGGGTAGGATAAGTGAAACCATTAAAAGTTTTGATCATTACATCATATTTTTCATAGAAATATCATTGCAATTTTCTGGTGTAAAGATGTTTTTGAATGTAAGTAGGATCTATAAGAACACCATAATAAAATAGATCATTAACCTTTGTAACAATGTATTAACAACCATCAGGTTCTTTAATAATCTCACTAGGATCAAATGTAATGCAAAGCTCAGGTTTAAGTTTGAGTTTAGGTTTGGATTGATCAATAAGGTTGACAATATTATTGGCTTCAATACACTCAATGTCATAGTCAACAACATGGGTAGAAAAAGAAGGTAGATATTGGGTAGACTCAATCGTATTGGTTGAATGAGAAGGTAAAGGATTAGTATAAATTTGCATGTTTTGGTTGGGAGGTGCTAAAAACTTGTTTCCTTGATCATTAACATCCTCATCAAATATAGCATTAGAATCAATGAGGTCTTGAATAACAGGTTTCAAATTGAAATACTTCTTAATATCATGGCCATGTTGACGATGGTATTGACAAAAAAAATTATGATCAAAGGAATTAGGCAAACATTTGGATGTGCCAATTGGTTTAATGTGAGGAAGTTGTAAAACATTAACATTAATCAAATTCAACATCAAATTATGCAAAGATTCAGACAAAGGTGTAAAATTATGAGAAGGTCTTAAAATAGATGAAAAAGGATCCACACCTTTGGATGTTCTAATTAAGTAAAATAAGGATTTGAGAGGTCCCAAAACCTTGTACAAAAAGATTAGAAGATATACATTGCTGATCAATCCTCAAGACAGATAAAAAAAAAAGAACAAAGACCCATGGCCTTCCAATCGACAACACTTAGCAAAAGAAAATAGAAACAGACAGCACAATACAAAAGGATAGTAGAAAAGACATAAAAAAGGCAAGAGGCGGTAACTAGAAATTGTCCCTCAAATCTTTAGTTTGCTTCGCTAGAAGCTCCATGTTGCTCACTAATATCTTTAGGTCTTCCAAATCTGCATCTTTTTTCTTGGCACTCACATGAGTTCTGATACTAGTACCCATACCCTCTTTGGTTTCTTTACTTCCCCCCTGTTAATCTCCATTTTCTCAACAATGTTCTTACTTTGATCTGCAGATGTCCTCAGAATGTGAAAACTTTGATCACTGATCTTCTTAAGAGTATTCTCTAATTTCTCAACTTTTTCTTCAAGAGTAGAGATTCTCGCTTCATAGTGGCTTCTCTCAACCTCTTTACTCATATTGTTCAATTTTTCTTCCATGGCCAGGATAGTGCCTCCCAACTCCCCAAAGGTCTCCCCTTTTTGAATGGCTTCTATCCAGTCATTCAGACATGACGCCATAGGTTTTTCACCAAAGGTGGTTTTTTAAATCATATTCACCATTTTTCTTTGTTCTTTGAGTTCAGATTTTATGGACACATTGTCCTGAGCTATAGTATCCATGAAATGACCGAAGGAAAGAATACAATCCCTTTGATCCTACTCAATGTTTAAACCCTCCATTATAGTGGTATCTTTAACATTGGCTTTAGTAATGTCAGCCTCATTAGTCTTCTTACTTTGAGAGTCAACCCTTTCAGAATTGATACCTTCATCCATTCCAATGTCATCCATTGCCTTTTCTTTTTTATCATCTTCTTTCAATTTATTTTCTTGGTTTTCACAGGGCTTTCAATTAAAACCTCCTCCTCTTCAGAGGACACCAAAATTCCCTTATTTTTGATATTACCCTTGTCCTTCTTAACATCAAAGTAATTCTTTTTGACAAAAGGAATTTTCTCTTGCCATGCTTCGGATTATTTTCCTCATCCTCGGTATTGGTATCTTCCAGTTCAAAATTATCCTCTGAACCTTCCCATCTTTGCTTGGTTTTTAGGAGTTTGCTAGAAGAATTCCCTTTCAAATTCCCTTTCCCTTTAACACTTGTAGTGTTCTTCATCTTTTCCTCTGTGTCTGCATTAAATTTTTCTCTCGAGTCATACTCCTGTGTATCCTCATCACCTAGAGAGTTTCCCTTAAGAATTGGCCTTTCAATTTTTCTCCTTTTTTTGCATTTTGTAAATAAGGACCATTAAACCTTGATGTGACACATGGTCACCATAAGGATCATTCTAAATATTTTTCATAGTATGATTCGGGGAGCTAATAAGATAGAAAGGAATATTGATCTTCTCATCATACCTAAAGTGATTTAAGATAACAAAATGGTGCCCATAGGCCCGAGAGAATCTGCCATCAAGAGTTAAATAACTGATTGTAGCATACAAAATGAATCTCCAAGGCCGGCTTATGTTGTTAGGGCTAATGAACCCACCTACCTTCTTTACCAGTTTGGCAGCCTCAATTTAATCTTCCAAAAATCTGGCACGAGCTCTGTTTGAATAACTCTGGTCGTGATAGAACTTCATGCCCTTCTGGGGTAAACCCATGGCCTCAGCAATGAGCTCTTCATTGATGTCCACCCAAAAATTGTGGAAGTAAATTTTCCCATTCTTCCATTTTTTCATGAAGAAATTAGTTACACCAGGGTCTCGACCTTGGAGCTTCTCCATATAACCAGCAAAGCCATCTTTCTGGAGAATATCCAAGAAATCCCCTTTCTTCTTCCACTCATTACAACTAGAAGGCTCATCTCTTTTTTTACTGCCTCCCATTTTGCAAATGTTTCTCTGGTTTTTTCTTTGAGTAGCTCTTCTCATTGCACAACCTTCAATTTTATTACTTTTTGTAATCTTGTGCAAAATGACCTAGAATTCGTGTGAGACGATATGATGATGGAAAATGGAATTGAGTGAAATGACCTTACCATTATTAATCCTTACATAACTCATTTTTTCCCCTATCATTAATTAAAATCTTTTCACTTCTTTGTTTCTTATGGATCCTCTCCTTTAATATAAGAGATTTCATATCATACGGAGTACTAATTTCATTCTGCCAAGTTGTAATGTTATCATTTCTAGATGCATAGTTGGTCGCCTAGTCAGCTGCCCCATTTCCTTCACAATACACATGGGTAATGACACACTTTTTCATAGATCTTATAATGTCCTTAGAATTTCTTATAATATTATCAATCGACCAAGAAGGAGTCAAAGTTTCATTAATATATTTAATAATATTGAGAGAATCCCTTCTAACCAGATTTTCTTATAGTTGAGCTCCTTAGCTAAGAAAAGGCCATTTAAGGTAGCCATTGCTTCAACCACATGGTTATTTGGAATTCCTATTGGAATCATTCTTATAGCTTTGCAAATTCCCTTGTCATCCCGGATCACAACTCCACAACCAGCAGTACCAGGATTGCCCTTAGAGGCACCATCAAAGTTGATCTTCATCCATCCAAAAGGGGGGCACTCCCAATTCACCTCATCCCTAGGATTAGTTTGGTTTTCACCATTAATTTGAATGCACCAATTCATAGAAATAGCAGTTTCCTCCATATTTGAATTGTCTTTGATGTCCATAACTTTATAATTCTCAATTATCATACTTTTGATCTTTCTGTATAAAACCTTAGGGATATTTGACTTATCTCTGAATCTTTTGTCATTCCTCTCTTTTCAAATAGCCCAAGTGATGTGCGATAAATAAATTTTCCATATCCTTTTGATGTGTTTGTTCTTGATGTTGATATCCCAGGAGCTAAACATACTCTGAATGTTGAAAGGGAGGACCCAATCAATATTAAAGGAATTCAGGAGAAGAGACCATATCTGATTTGAATAGGAGCAGTGAATGAACAGATGGTTAACAGATTCTACCTACTTTCTGCACAAGAAACACATGTTAGGAAAATAAAGAGCTCTAGTTTTGAGGTTATCAATAGTTAAGATTTTATTTTGGATCATCATCCAAAAAATATATTAATTTTTGGAGTTAGGCCTTTTATCCAAGATTTGGCCCAAACAAGAGTTTTAATGTTATCATAGTTCAAATAATAGGCAAATCCCACAGTGAAATTGCCACTGGTAGTCCATTTCTAAATCAGAGAATTCTCCTCTTTGTATAGGGTAATGGCATTTAGAATTTTTTTAAAAAATTTGAGAGCAGGGTTTATAGTAGATAGGTCCCTCCACTATCCATTTACCCAATATTCATTAACTTTAGAGCCAAATCTGATTTTTAGAGATTAGCCAAAGGACCCCAAAGAGGGTTCTCACAAAGAGTGGAATCACCAATCCAAATATCTCCCCAGAAGTCAATTTTATCTCCTTTCCCAACTTTCCACTTGACACCTTTTCTCTGGATGTTTTAGCTTTAATGACATTATTCCAAATACAAGAACCAACCATATTATCTTCATAATCCAAGAAGACATTGAGAGAGGGAGTATTCCTTTTATATTTATTATGCCAAATCATGCTCCATTCCTCTTTAGAAGAATGCTCCCTCCATCCAAGTTTAGAAAGAAGGGAATCATTCATGCTTTTAATCCTTCTTATGCCAAGCCCTCCTTTATTTTTAGGAGTACAAAATTTATCCCACAATATCAGAGAAAATCTCTTAGCTTTTTCAACCCCAGTCCAAAGAAAATTCTTTTGAATTTTTTCAATTGCATCAGCATATTTATTAGGAATTTTGAAAATACTGAGAACATAGATATGGATACTTTGGAGGGCAGATTTCAAAAGAAGCACTTTAACTACCTCACTAAGAAGAGCCCCTTTCCAACCATCAAGATTTTTGTGAAATTTATCCACTAAAGTACTCCAGAAGGCCAAAGGAGGATTAAGACTAAGTGGAAGACCCAAATAGGTAGCAGGTAGCTGTCCAATCTAGCATCCCATGATTCTACTGATTTTTTCTTGTCTATACTCCAGGGTAGTAATAAAATAGATGTAGCTTTTATCCTAGTTAATATATTGACTAGTATCCTTGCTATAATTATTGAGAATCTTGTTGAGGTTCTAGGCTTCAGATATTGAGGCTTCTCCTAAAAATATTGAATCATCCACAAATTGTTGGTGGGAACACACATAATTGGAAGAAGATGGTCTAAGACCTTTCGGATCTCCTTTTTGAATAGAACTATCAATAAATCTCCGCAATCATTCAGCCAGAATAAAAAATTACATAGGTGAGAGAGGATATCCTTTCCTAAGACCCCATGAGGATTTAAAGAAAGGAGAAGGGGACCCATTAACCAAGACCAAGAAGGAGGTGGAAGTGATAAGCTACAAGATAATCCTAGTAATTTTGGGACTAAAACCAAAAGCCAAGAGAGTTTTTTGATTTAAAACCCAATCAACTCTATCATAGGCTTTAGAGAGATCATTTTTTAAAATAAACCCTTCTTTTCTAGCCATAGTTAGAGAGTGGATATTTTCATGGACAATAATAATGGAATCTAAAATTTGCCTACCTAGGACAAAACCAAATTGTTGATGAGAAATGAGTCTAGGAAAAAGAGACATAATTCTAGAAGTAGTCACCTTGGAAATGATCTTGTAAGAATAATTACAAAGGCTAATCAGCCAGAAGAGATCCATAGAATCAACCCCAACTCTTTTGGGTATAAGAGAAATAAACATGACATTAATTTCCTTGAGGACTGTTTTGGATCCAAAAAACTCTTTGACAACATTAGTAACATCTTTTTGAACAATAGTAAAATAATAATGGAAGAAAAACATAGGGAAACCATCAGGACCTGGGGATTTAGATGCTTCGAAGGAGAAGACAACCTTCCTTATTTATTCATTAGATGGAATGACACAGAGATTCAAGTTGTCATCATCAGTAATAATTTGGGGAATACTAGCCAGAATATCCTGTTGAAGATCTTGATTCAACTGATTGTTTTGGGTCAACAAAGAGGAGAAGTAGTTCTTAGCTTCCTTAGAAACTTCCTCCTCCTTATCCAAAACTCTACCAGACACATTGAGCTTAGATATTCTATTGGTTTCTTTATGCTTGAGCACAATCATATGAAAGAATTTGGAGTTTTTGTCCCCTTCTCTAATCCAAGTATTGCGAGGTCTTTGCTTCCAGAAAATTTCTTTTTTGTGCACAATATCATGGTATTTAATCAAAATTTCACTCTTACTTTCTTTATTGATATTAGTATAACCATCCAATTGAATATATTCTTGAACTTCTTTAAGTTCCATCAAAATGTCAGCCTCGGAAGAGAAAATATTACCAAAAGTTTCCTTATTCCAAATCTTAATATTGTCTTTAACATTTTTCAAATTATAAGTAAGTCTATACATAGTCGTTCCCTCAATCTTAAACTGTCGCCACTCTCTAATTTTGTAACTCATATCCGGGTGAATAGTCCACATTTTCTCAAACCGAAAAGGAAAATTCTTTTTTCCTAGATATAGGATCAGTAATGAAGGATAGAGGATAGTGATCAGAACCCTCTCTAATAAAAGTAGTTAAGGAGCAATTACAGTGTTGATACTAATTATAAGATATGAGGGCGTGGTTGAGTCTTACCTGGATAATCCCCTCACCTTCCCTTCGATTGGTCCAAGTAAATTTGACACCTTTCAAGTCAACATCAATAAGGGCTTGTCTTGTAATGAAATTCATCAAGTCAATTCTACTTTCCAAGTTGGGTTGGCTACCTCCAACTTTTTTTGTTTCCTTGAGAGTATTAAAATCTCCCATGATAATCCAGCTTTCATTAGCAAAATAATTCCTAACCTGGTCTATTTTGTTCCAAAAATTTCTTCTCCCATTCTTAGTATTAGGAGCATAGATGTTTGTAAGAATCCAAGTAGTTCCATCCTGGATGTGTTGAAATCTAAAACTAGCCATATTGTTTTCCTGATAGATGACATCACCTGTAATACCCACTCATGTTTTGCTTTTAGTTTGTGATGACGTACTCTTTTTAGGGATTGGTTTCAGTTGATTGGCCGTATTCTTTTAGGCTACTTTCATATGAGTTGATATTGTTTCATTTGATGATGATACTTGTTTATGATGTTATGGTTATTATCAAGATGTGATGATTTATATTTCCATTATATTGTACTTACCCCATACTTGCATGTGTATGGTTATCTTGTTTATGTATTTGTTTGTGTGTTGTTGTGGTAGAGGACAGAGACGTAGTTACTTGCTTTGGCAAGATCCACACGTTCGACCGATCCCTATCATTGATTGTGATATTATATTATGTATGTACATGCGTGTTATTTTGGTGATAGGATTGCAGGTATAGGGCATCGTCTTCCCTAAATTGGTAGGAGTGAGCGTGCCCATAAATATAGGATGAGTTTCGGTATGACTACCTTATCTGGATTTGTCTAGGTTGACAGAATTCAAATACCCTTTCTCTTGATTTTGTGTGTGTTTTGCTTGATTATACTTTCAAGTGATTTTCGGATTATTGAGGGATTTTCCATATGCTGTGATTTAATGGATTATAGTTGAATTAATGATTTAATTATATTCTAAGCTTATTTTAAATAATTAATTAAATTAAAATATTCGAATATTTTGATTTAATTAAATATTTAATTAAAAAAAAATATTGTATGTGCTTATATGATTAATTAAATAATTAAATATTTGGTTGCATGCATTATTGTGACAAATATTTAATCTATTTAATTAAATATTTTATTAATTACATGTGCATAATTGTGTTGAAAAAGTATTTTCAAATTCAAAAGATCTTAACTTGTAATTAGGAGTCAAAGTTGAGTTGTGGCAACAAAGAATATTTTATTTAATTAATTTGGATTTACTTTCAATTTTCAAGTTGAGTTAAACTAGGGATTGACTTGGGAGTTGTCATTCACCTTTTCATGTTTTGGGGAATTTAAATCTCTTTAGGGGGAATTGGTCATTCATTCTCTCATAACAGGTTTTTGAGAATTGGAGAGCTCTTGGTGATTTTGGGGTTTTTGGAGGAATTGTGGATTGTCGTGGATCTTGGTTGCTTCAAAGTTTAGGAATTTTCTATTGCTTGTGTGTGTGTGTGTTCGGATCTACATTGTGTCAGATCTATGGTTGAATTAGGCTTGAGGGTTTCAGATCTACATTCATCCTCCAAGCTACATTCTTTCATTTCTTGCATTGCATTAAAGGTAGGTTTCATTTGCCTTGTATGGATTCAATTTCATAGATTTGAGGTTTTCTGTGTTGTTTTAATGCATGTTTCTTAAATTTGGCCTTTAAATGGCTTATGGATGTTTTCTATGTTTTCAAGTGTTTCTAGAAACCCTAGATCTATATTTTTTTCATTTTCTATAATCTTAGCATTGTAGGGTTATGCTGTCAAAATTTTGGGAAAAAATTCCCTTTAGATCTCTTAGAAAATGAAAATTAAACTCTGTGTATGGTTATACTATAGGAGGAAATTAAATTTATGATTAATTGATGTTTTCAATATTTTTGAGGTTTAGGAGTGTAGATCTGTCATTTTCATCTTTTAATATTCTTGACATAGTTTTCTTATGCTGTCGAAAAATTCGTGAAAAGATCTCCCCTTTAGCTCCTAAAAATCAAAAGAATCAACCCTGTCTATAGTCTAAACTATAGGAAAAAAATAAATAATTATTTCCCTTGTATTTGCTTGCTAAAAATTAAATGAATTGGAAAAAACAATCCCCCTGGAAAAATACAGACTGGTTAAAAAAATAAAGTTACCAGAAAAGGAAAGTAAAAGAAATTGCCTTCTTACCTTTTTAAATTCTGTTTTCAGATTATGAAATTAAAAAAAAAATTTTTTTTAAAGAAAATATAAACAAACTGAAGTTGTTAAAGGGAAGAATTTTTAAAACAATAAATTAAGATTCGTTTGTTAAAAAACCGTAGTTATGGATTGTTCATTAATAAAATTTAAAAAATAATATATTTATTGGAGGAAGGGGTGGTGGGACCCCATCCCCACCAACCTTCCCCCCCTTACCTTTCTACCGCGCGCAGTGTACAGCGCATGGGGGAGGGTGACGGTGGTCCCCCCTACCCCTTTGGGGTATTGCACAGATGCACAGGGGGGTGGGTACCCTGTGGGCCCCCCACTATTCTTTGAGGACTGCGCCATACGCGCGGGGGTTGGGGAACCCGCGTGGGTCCCCTCCCCCAAATTTATATATATATTTTTTTTTATGTTTTAAAAAAATATTTAATATGTGTTTTTTTTAGTTTTCGGTTTTTTTTATAATATGAAATCTTTATTTATTAGGTTATTATTATTTTTAATTTATTAATAATTCAGTTTAGTTTAGTTTAAATTTAACTTAGTTTATTTAATTTATTTAATTTGTTTTTTTGTTAGATTTAATTATATGTAAGGTGGTAATTAAGATTTTCATTTGGTTTCTTTAATTCGATTATATTAAAAGATTAGTTTAGTGTAATGTTTCAATTATTGATTTGAATTAACGAGGGGTTATTAATTCTAAATTAATATATAAACTATTAACTATAGCTAATACCTTGAATATGATTTCTAATAAGTATGGTTGCTTAATCAAAGATGATTATTGTTGTTTCTAATTTATTTAGGCATAAATGGAATTTTTTTTATGCATATGGAGGGTTTTAATCAGAAGAAAATTTTATTCACTTATGTTCATTTTTTAGTCCTTTAGGACGTTTTCATTTCTATGCATCTTATGGATCTCTTGTGCTTGTATATGTGGTTATGTGGGACATTAGATGACCTAGGATGTATACAGAGGCTAGGGGGAGTGTTTATTATTTTTGTTACTTCATGGTGTGTGTATTGTCAGATATTACCCTAAACTAACCATGATGACCCTTTCGATTATGTTATCTACTAGTGTACCTATGTGACCGTTCCTATTGTATGGGATACTAATTTGAGGTACACTAGGGTTGTGACCTATGCTAGATCTGTTAGGACCTCTGAGCCTAGGATAGGTAACCTAGATGCGTAGTAGGAGGTGGCTTGCAATAATTTCTGTGTCCGTAAGAGACTACTGGGTTGCTTATTATGGAGTTTCTTAATAAGTGATAATTAAAGACATACTAAGAGATTAAAATGAATTAATAAGATGTTCCCTCACCCATGCTTGAGTGCTTGTATAGGCTAAGATGGTTTTGGAGAAGATGTTAGTTGCCCTGCGAGGTATCTGACATAGTTAGTGGGCCTTGTTAGTATGAGAGGACATTGACTCCGTGTATGTCACTTAGGTGCCGAAATCCGTTGTGATTATCTAGGCTAAAGTTAAGGGTAGACGTACATGATGACACCTTCCTTTACACATGTTAGATTTCCTATGTTGTCAGTTGCCTCTGGATTAGTGAGTCTTACCTTTTATGATGATTAGTACACCGGATTAGAGAGCTATCAGGATCCCTTGCTTAGTGGTTATTCCTTCTTGGTTTTGGATATCCGATTGGGATCTGTTGTTATCTCCTTAGCATAGTGGGGTGGACCTTTGTGGTTCCACACAGACAGGTGGTAGTGATTCTTTATCCATTGATATTCGATGTCCTTGTACCAGGTGCTTGATGGTTCTTTGCGGATGAGCTCTTTATGTTCCTTCATCATTTATTATGTAATTTCATTATTGTTATCTTTTATTAGTGTATCGCATGTGATACCTAATCTGGAAATTTTAATATTAAGTAGAGTAGAGTGATTACCACATACCCAAAAACATGTGCAGTGGATGTGTGTTATGGTGGTTTCGTGGTTATCCATGAGGTTTGTAATTATGGTTATGTAAGTTGTATTTGTTATGTTTAATCAGATGGAATCTTTTGTTATGTTGTTAGTTGTGTTTTTATTTAAGTAATTCAACATCATGGGACCCTTGAGTCATGTAATCTATGTGAGTGTAAGACATGTGTATAAATGGTAATCACTTCCACATGATTATATGTTTCTTTATGTAAACTTTTAAAAAAATTATTATTTAGCACACATAGTGACATGTTCTAGGTTAATCTCTCTTGTGTTCCCTAGCGGGGCGTTACATCTGGTATCAGAGCTCTAGTTTCTACACTGGGAACTCTGGGAATTGTACGCCCAATAGGTTGTGTCTAGCTCAAACTAAAACTAAAGCATAGACATGCTACACATTTGTTTTGATGTATTGCTTTATGGTTTATTTATTTATGCTTTAGTTTATGATTCGAGCTATGTGGTGAGATTTATATTTATCTCTATTTGTTTCAGGAATTATGCCTGAGACACGTGCAACTAGAGGTCGTGGTAGGGGTAGGTCTAGTTTCTGTGGGGAAAGGAAATAAGCTAGCTCCTCCACTAGTGTTAGACAGGAGAGTGAGCGGCATCAAGACAGGGGTGAGTAGAGGAGGGAGAATCAAGATGAGTCTAGGGGTTTGAATATTAGGCAGATCCTTCAGGCCATCCTAGATCACCTTCCTGAGAGAGATAGAGTGGAGCGAGAGGCATCTCATCACTCCTAGTAGTAGAGAGAGAGAGATCCAGGAGCCCTCATAAGAGGAATATATCAGTGGATCCAGCAGTGGTTGCAGCCAACCACATGAGAGACCTGACGAGAGGAAAGGCCATTCCTTTCGCCAAATAGGATTCTGGTTTAGAGGTAGAGACCTAGTTAATTGCTTTGGATAGAGTATTCATGATGCATCCCTTTATTAGTAATACTAAAGAGAGATACGCCGTTATGCAGTTGACTCATTTTACAGCTATATGGTAGAAGATAGAGGAGCAGAAGCTAGGACTCCGTATGGACACTATCACTTGGGAACTCTTTCTCGAGAACTTCAAAGATAGGTTCATGTCAGCTTAGTGGAGACAACAGAGAGCTGATGATTTTCATAACCTTAGACAGCTGAATTTGACTGTGGAGCAGTACGAACGTCGTTTCTATGAGCTCCAGCAGTATTCTAGATATAGAGAGGATACCGCATTGTTGGTACAACATTTTGTGTGAGGGCTTAGTGCTCACATTATAGGGGATGTGAAGCTCTTTGATCCATCGAACCTACGAGCTATGGTGATTAAGGGCACCCTATGAGAGGCTAACTTGGCATTAGGCCATGGAGGTCAGATAGGTGCTCCTACAGGTAGTACATCTAGTTCCGGGGTTAGAGGTAATCAGTCTTGAGGGACTGGGAACTTCAAGGAACCCTCTAGATCCTTTGTGGGTGATCATAACTCACAGCAGAAGGTGACTCATCCTCAGGGTCAAAAGTGGTGGTACTCACCCTAGGGATTCTCGAGGTGGTCCATACGCCAGGCGCAATCAGTATAGTTAGCCTGTGCAGAGAATGCAGTAGAGTATTGGTAGAGATGGTTTCCAGCAGTCTAGTGTTCCCTCTAATGGGGGAGGCAATTTCAGAGGCACAGGGTGTTTCACCTGTGGACAGTTTGGCCACATTGCGGTGAATTGTCCACAACGTGCTCCTCAGTTTTCTAAGCAGAGACCTGTGACTTTTGAACCTACAGTTGGGAACATCGGTAGATCTCATGGAGCATATGCAGCTTTGGATTATCATCCTCTAGTGTATCATCCTTCTATGATTGAGTCTATGGATAGAGGACCTACAACTGGGTTTCAGTTTCCAGTAGTGGGGAATGATCCTCAGTCTTCTAACCAGAGAGCGGGGAAAGGTCCTATGGGACCTACTCATTGAGTCTTATATGACTCATTAGGATGCTTCATCTTTATGACAGTTGTATCCCTATTTTTTTCAGGCTTCTAGGAGTAAGCCTAATCCTAGGGGGGGTGGATATAATACCCACTCATGTTTTGCTTTTTAGTTTGTGATGTCGTACTCTTTTTAGGCATTGGTTTTAGTTGATTGGTCGTATTCTTTTAGGATACTTTCATGTGAGTTGATATTGTTTCATTTGATGATGATACTTGTTTATGATGTTATGGTTATTACTAGGATGTGATGATTTATGTTTTGATTATATTGTACTTACCCCATACTTGCATGTGTATGGTTATCATGTTTATGTATCTATTTGCATGTTGTTGTGGTAGAGGATGGAGACGTAGTTACTTGCTTTGGTGAGATCCACACGTTCAACTGATCCCTATCATTTATTGTGATATTATATTATGTATGTACATGCGTGTTCTTTTGGTGACAAGATTGCAGGTACAGGGCATCGTCTTCCTTGAATTGGCAGGAGTGAGCGTGCCCATAAATATTCATCTCAATGGTAAAGAGGGGAGGTAACATACAGATCCAAAACCCTAACCTAAGCCTAATCATCCTAATGTAG
>MU225297.1:0-47451 GCA_018584345.1 Thuja plicata | reverse complement strand
GATGCTACCTGAAGAAAACATCAGAGCCTACAATCAAAGAATTAATGAAGCAGTTTCAGGTATCAAGAACAATGGTGGAGAAATTTCAGAGGATGATATAATGGACAAACTAATGACCACACTAACATTAGAATATGAGAGCAAGATCAATATCTTAGATGAAACTATGCAATTTTCAAAAGACTTCAAGAGAGAGACTTTGATCAGCAAAATATCTACATTTGAGATATCAAGATTGAAGACAGAACCCAAAAGTGAGACAGCTTTCAAAGCCTCAGTCCACAGCAAGAAATCCATAAGAAGCTCTAGTAATAATGAAGAAGTGGATACAAAACTAGAAGAAATAATTGCTATGATTGCCAAGAAAGAAAGGAAAGGTGAAGGGAAATATGAAGGATAGCTACCATTCAAATGTTTTTCATGCAACAAAGTTGGTTAAGAAAAGATCTATGTGAAGAAGAAGTGGAAGTATACAAAACACTGGAACTGATCAAGACAACAGGTCTACTCAAATAGTTCATCTATTAGATATAGTGTATATCTGTTCTACTAAAGGTTTCAACCTTCATCATTTTAGCAGTGAGATTTTGGATAGTGAGTCCTCACCCCTAACAGGGTTACTTGTAAAAGACTCCTAACAAGTTCCAACCTTTAACCAGGTCTCTATACTTATTGCATTGCAAAGAACAACTCCTAACAGGGTTGCAAGATCTCTTAACATGGATAATTATACTCAAGTATAGTTCTTTGTGGGTGCTAATTCCCACCGGTTTTTTTACCTATTTGGTTTCCCCGTAACCAAAATTGTTGTGTTCTCTATTGTGTTATATGAATGTACATTTACTTTATGTTAATTGTATCTAAGAAAATAAAATAATTAAAGTAGCTGATAACTGATTCACCCCCTCCATCTCAATTATCCTTTGGGAATATTCTAACAATTGGTATCAGAGCCAAGTGCCTTGGAGAGAAATACTAACAGCTTAAGGTAGATGAGATGGCATACTTCAGGAAAGAGAGTCCTAAGTTTGATGGAGAAAACTATCTTGACTGGAAGAACAAAATGATAACACATCTTTAGTGCATTGGATTTGAGATCTATGATATTTCCACTCAAGAAATTGAAGTTCCCACCTTGAAAGACCTTGTAGAAGAATACTCTACAGCCAAACAAAAGGAAGTGTTCACTCATAATGCAATTGCCAAAGAAGCCCTAGTTAGTGCCCTATTTGACAGTGAATTTTCTGAGATCAAGAAGGCAGATAAAGCATACTCTATTTGGAAATACTTAGAAGATATGTTTGAAGGAGACATCCAAGAAAAGAATACGTACAGAAAGACATGGAAGAAAAGGTACAAAAACTTAGAGATGCTACCTGAAGAAAACATCAGAGCCTACAATCAAAGAATTAATGAAGCAGTTTCAGGTATCAGGAATAATGGTGGAGAAATTTTAGAGGATGATATAATGGACAAACTAATGACCACACTAACAGTAGACTATGAGAGAAAGATCAATATCTTAGATGAAACTATGAAATTTTCAAAAGACTTCAAGAGAGAGACTTTGATCAGCAAAATATCTGCATTTGAGATATCAAGATTGAAGACAAAACCCAAAAGTGAGATAGCTTTCAAAGCCTCAGTCCACAACAAGAAATCCATAAGCAGCTCTAGTAATAATGAAGAAGTGGATACAAAACTAGAAGAAATAATTTCTATGATTGCCAAGAAAGAAAGGAAAGGTAAAGGGAAATATGAAGGACAACTACCATTTAAATTTTTTTCATGCAACAAAGTTGGTCACTTTGCATCCAAGTGTCCTACAAGAGTCAAGAAGTTCAGATCATATTACAAGCCCAAGTACACTAAGGAATGTTATCATGTTGAAGATGGTGTAACTGATGATGACTCAGGAGAAGATGAAATTGGTTTTGTTGCCATTAAAGACATTGAAAAGATGCTTGAAGAAATGGACAAAGAAGATGAAGAAAAAGAACAAGAGTTAGCATTAGTTTCAAAAGCTGATATCAAAACTGAATGGATCATTGATAGCGGATGTTCACACCACATGACAAGAGACAAAGACAAATTTTTACATTTGGACAAATACAAAGGTAGCATGGTTAGATTTGGAGATAAGACTCCCAAACCTATTAGAGGTAGAGGTTCTATCACCTTAGATGGAAAGAATAAGACAGATGATGTTCTTTATGTTGATGGTTTACATCATAACTTACTAAGTGTTGGACAATTTCTTGATATCAGTTGGAATTCAAAAAAAACCAGTGCATCATTGAAAACAAATAAGGAGACATGATTACATTAGGCTCAAAAACCAAAGGTATTTTTTTTCAGCTCAATTTAGAAGTAAGTTTTTTTGTTGCAAAAGTAGATGGAAGTTGGCTATGGCACAAGAGACTTTGTCATATCAATTTTGACAACATAGTCAAGATAAGTAATGTAAAGGTAGTAAGAGACCTTCCAAGTATTGCAAGACCAGTTGAAACCATGTGCATGGAATGTGTGATGGGGAAACATGTGAGGACCTCATTCAGAAGCAAACAAGACTCTGTAGAAAACAAATTAGATCTGATACATACAGACCTATGTGGACCTACTCAAACAAGATCTTACTATAGATCAAGGTATTTAATTTTGTTTGTTGATGATTTCTCAAGGATGATGTGGGTTGCATTCTTAAAAGACAAATCTGAAGCTTTTTAAAAGTTCAAAGTGTTCAAAGCTAAAGTTGAGAATGAATTTGGACTAAAGATAAAATGTCTGAGATCTGATAGAGGAGGAGAATTCACCTTTGACTAGTTTTATGATTAGTGTGAAGAAAATGGAATGAAGAGATAGTTAAGTGCACCTAGAACACCTCAATAGAAAGAAGGAAGAAAATAATACTTGACACAGTGCACACTATCATGATTGAAGGAAAGGTTGCTCATACTAATTGGAGAGATGCGGTCAATACAACAGTCTATACTATCAATAGAATACAATTAAGGCTAGGCACAAACAAGACACCCTATGAACTTTGGTTTGGTAATGTACCCACTGTAAAATACTTCAGAATTTTTGGAATCAAGTGCTACATCAAGAGAGATGATAGCATTGGCAAGTTTGATGCTAGAAGTGACAAAGGTATTTTTCTTGGTTACTATACTAAAAGAAAAGCCTATACATGTTTTAATCTAAGATTAAAGAAGATCATTGAAAGTACTATGTGAATATTGATGAGAAGTTTATGATTCAAGAAAGATATTATGACTATGCTCCCATGATTGAAGATGAGCCCAAACCCATCAATAAGGATAGAGTTATTGAAGAAATGTTTGACTGTATTGATGTTTCATGTAAAAATCCTAAACCAAGTGAAGAAAAATCACAGATTACAGATGAAAGTATCACTCCTAAGAATTCAAGATACACATCCAAATACCACTCTAAGGAAGATATCATTGGAGATTAGAACGCAAAATTCTTGACAAGATCTAGAGAAAAAGGTTCAACCACTGATGAAGAGGTATGCTTACTTTCACAGATTGAACCCTTAAGTGTTGAAGATGCGTGCAAAGATTCAGATTGGAAAAGTGCCATGCAAGAAGAATTAGATCAAATAATCAAGAATGAAACATGGGAACTAGTCCCTAGACCCCATGACAAGAATGTGATTGGAACAAAGTGGATATTCAGGAACAAAATGAATGAAGAAGGCACATTGGTAAGGAACAAAGAAAGATTAGTATGTAAAGGATATGCGTAGAGAGAAGGAATAGATTACACTGATAAATTTTCCCCTATGAGAAGAATTGAAGCTATCAATTTGTTTTTGGCCTATGGAACATTCAAGAACTTTTAGGTATACCAAATGGATGTCAAGTTATCTTTTTCTTAATGGTGACGTGAAGGAAGAAGTATACATAGAGTAGCCTGAAGGATTCAAACTTTCAGATAAACTAGACATGGTATGCAGATTAAAGAAAGCACTTTATGGACTTAAACAGGCCCCAATAGAGTGGTATGAGATACTTGATGGTTACTTAACAAAGATAGGATTCAGAAAAGGAGTAGCAGACTATAATTTATTCATAGGAGAGACAGATGAAGGACTACTACTCATTTCTATTTTTGTTCATGACATTATCTTTGGAGGTAATGAAAAAATTAGTGCAAAATTTTCCAAAGAAATGAAAAGCGAATTTGAAATGAGCATGATTGGACCTATCAAATACTTTCTGGGATTGAATGTAAAACAAACAGACAAAGGCATATTCATAAATAAGTCTAAGTATGTGAAGGAGATATTGAAGACTTTCAATATGGAAGATTGCAAACCAGTAAGCATCCCCATGATAACAGGAAGCAAGCTTTCGAAAGATGATGATTCCACAATAGTTGACAAGACCCTATACAAGTCTATGATCAGAAAACTCATATATCTTACTCAATCTAGACCTTATATTTCTAATGCAGTTGGCATCATTGGAAGATTTGCAGTTGAGCCCAAGCAAAATCACCTAATGGAAATAGAAAGAATATTCAGATACTTAAAAGGGACTATTGACTATGGTTTATGGTATCCTAACTCAGAGAATATACAACTTCATGTGTACACAAATGTAGATTGGGAAGGTTGTGTTGATGACATAAAGAGTACATCAAGAGGAGAAATATTTCTTGGATACAGATTGGTCACTTGGACAAGTAAAGAGCAAAATTGCATCTCTCAGTCAACAACAGAAGCTGAGTATGTTGCAGCAGCATTGAATTGTTCAACAATGGTTTGGATCAAATAGATGATTAAAGACTTTGGTATTCAGATTGATTATCCTATTATTATTCACTGTGACAACACTAGTACTATCAATATGTCACAGAACCCTATGATGCATGCAAAAACAAAATAGATTGAGATCAAATACCATTTTCTAAGAGAAAAAGTTGTAGACAGAGAAGTGAAGTTGGACTATGTGAGCACTAAAGAACAATTAGCATATATTTTTACAAAGACATTATCAAAAGATACTTTTGAGTATCTCAGGGAGAATTTGGGAGTAATTCCCTTTCCTGAGTCTAATTAGAACTTGCAGCAAGAACATTAGTCCTTAGTGACTGATGAATGGTTGAATACTCTACTTCTGGAGTAGTACCTATGCTTAATGGTGTTTAACACCCTTTGTCATTGATGTCAAAGCGGGAGTATTAGTAAAGGGGAGCATATACTCTGGGGGAGTATACAGAGCAACACCATTGAAGAGGAAATTTTGATGAGGATATTGAGAAGATTGTAAAAAGAAGAAAGACACTTTGAGTTGATGATATCATATGTTGCCATCAATGTCAAAGGGGGAGATTGTTGGAGATTTGATTTTGTGCAAATAATTGATTGTATGTTTGTCATTGATGACAACATATAATATACAACAGTGTTCTACATGCAATTATCAGTATAGATGTTCTTGAGCTATGCATGTTTATTTCCATGGTCGATACATGTTCTAAATGCTATGTGCATTCACGCCGAGTCAGATATGAAGTTTCAGTTGAGTTATGTTAATCAGTTATGACAGTTACAGAGATTGAAGACTATCTGTGAAGAGCTAATGTAATTACATTATTTATTGAGTTGCGCCTATCTTTTGGATATGTGTGTTTGTATTCATGTTTAGTTATTAGTTAAAGATAATTATCTAAAGGCACCAAACATTTTTTATCAGAATCATGGAGTTGGAGTTAATTTGGTGGATCCGACTTTGTGAAGCATCGCGTCTATTCAGTATGAGTTGCGTGTTTCTTATGAGGTTGCATGGATGATGTGGCTGAATAAAGAAGTATTTAAGGGACTCCTAGAGCTGAAAAAGATCATATCCTTTGGAGAAGATACTTATAGTAGTTCATTTGATGAACGCCAAGTGTGAATGAGAAGAATAAAGACAGAAAAAGTGCAGGACAAAATGTCTGTTGTTTTGGGACAGTAGAGACATTTCATTCATCAAGAAAATATCTATGTGAAGAAGAAGTGGAAGTATACAACACACTGGAAATAATCAAGATAGAAGGTCTACTCAAATAGTTCATCTATCAGATATAGTGTATATCTATTCTATTAAAGGTTGTAGCCTTCATCATTTTAGCAATGAGCTTTTGGATAGTGAGTCCTCACCCCTAACAGGGTTACTTGTAAAACATTCCTAACAGGGTCCAACCTTTAACTAGGTCTCTGTACTTTTTGCATTATAAAGAACAACTCCTAATAGGGTTGCAAGATCTCTTAATAGGGATAATTATAATCAAGTACAGTTCTTTGTGGGTGCTAATTCCCACTGGGGTTTTTATCTATTTGGTTTCCCCGTAACCAAAATTGTTGTGTTCTCTATTGTGTTATCTGAATGTGCATTTACTTTATGTTAATTGTATCTAAGCAAATAAAATAATTAAAGTAGCTGATAACTGATTCACCCCCCCCTCTCAGTTATCCTTTGGGACTATTCTAACAAGTTCACCAAATGAACTAGCTATACCCACAAACACATCTTAATTCTAGTACTCAAGAGGGAGCCTAGGAATTTTAACCAAGATAGTGATTTGGACTATGAAATCCTCATTTAGGGCCATATTAGGATACCATTTATGTAATACTATTGTAATTTTTCCTATACTCCACAGACCACCGCTAATGGTCTGCTTCCTATC
This sequence comes from Thuja plicata, assembly GCA_018584345.1. NCBI lineage: Eukaryota > Viridiplantae > Streptophyta > Pinopsida > Cupressales > Cupressaceae > Thuja > Thuja plicata. Next base: position 40,749 of record MU225297.1, on the reverse strand, counting down.
TTCTTCACACAAAAAGAAGAACGAGAGATAGCCTTTGTTCATGGCGATAACGTCCACTTGTCCTTTAAGTTTCCATTTTTTTCAACAAAGGCTCTTACAACTTCAATATTAGGTCTAATCCCAATAAATCAACCAACTAAGGAGTTCTCCACTCTTTTTATATTATGGTCAATAACTTAATCAGGAATAGCAATTGCGTATTTCCCTTCATAAATATTTGATATATTTCTAACAGGAAGGTAAATAGACTTTCCTGAGTGTTTGATCCCAAAAAGGGATGACCATTTTTCTATCTATTCTCCCATAATGGAATCCCCACCTGGGTCCCCATAGCCTATAAGACCATCTTGTTTTTTCTTCTTGTTGTCATCTCCACCAGAATCCGTAGAGATTCCCTCTGTAGCGGAAGGACCTACATCTCTAGCACTGGCATTGCTCGCTAGAAAATTTGAAATTTGGTTTCCCACCCATGCACCTCCTTTGGATGTTGCTTCCACTTGCTCATCAATATTTTTGATGAATTATTGATCTTGATGAAGCCGTTAGGATTTTTAAACTTTTGAAAGGAATGGGATGCAAAATCACTCTTATCAAATAGAGCCATTGGAGTGTTTCTCTAAAATTGACTCACTTGAAGATGATAATTATGAAGCACTGCACATAATTGAGTGAACAAAGAGAATTCAGAAAGCAATATATTATCTCTAATTTTGTTTTGTAATTTAGCAATGAAAATACGTTGAATATCAATATCAGGTACAAGATAAGAAATTTGAGCATGCAAATGCTTAAATCTACCAATCAAAATCAAATAATTTTTTCTTTAACACCTTGTTTACAATGTATCAAAATAGTCAAAGAAATATTAGGATCAATATTGTTTTTCAATTGTTGAATGAAAGCATTAGAAATTTTTTGAAAGGAATCAATAGAAGAAGGGGGTAAATAACAATATCATTGCAAGGATTTATATTGAAAGGTTCTAGTAAAAAATTCAGCCATGACCCTATGGTCATGAGAGAAATCACTACACAATGTTTGAAAGGTTTTAACATGATTCAATGGGTAACCCTTACCATTGTAAGTCTCTAAATGAGGAATTTACATGTATTGAGGGATAATGACATGAATGATGTCTAAGGACAAAGGAATATCAATGTCACAAGTAGGAATGTTAAACTTGGATTGAGTCATGAACACAAGTTTTTGTTGCAAGGATGAAATAGTTTGAGCCAAGCTACTGATATTGGATTCAGTGGAAGAGTGGTAGGAGATATGTGTGAAATATTTGGACCATTATAGGAAATAGAAGGAATGGTCAAATATAAAAATGGAACACTCTTTTAAGTGGGCATGGATGAAGGTAAGGAAACACATGAAGCACTTGAAGAAGGAGGAAAAATAGAACTAGGAATGCTAACATGTGTAGGATTGGTGTTTTGAATGGAAGTGGTCATTAGAGACGCAACATAAGTGGACATAATATGTATTATAGTAGGAATAGGAATGTGTTAATTGGAAATATTAGCTACTGAGAGAGGGCATGAGTTATTACTAACAAACTTCTACCTCTTTTGCACTTGATTCAATTTTAATCCATTAAACATCAACTGATAGTCACATTAATCGATAGTGTTCACAGTATTATTGATATGTCATAACTTAAAAATATAAAGTAAATAACAGTAACACATAATCAGATTCACACACCCATAGCACACAAATTTGTGTTCACGCAAAACCCTTGGTCAAAGGGAAAAATTTTAGTGGGGATGGCACCTAAAACTCTTCACTACAGAATTTTTTTTGCCTGTTAGGGCTTACAATATGTCACCTTCTGAGTGACTCAGCTAATTAGGAGTGACTGATACATTGTTAAGTGTATCTACAACCTTATTAAGACTACTCTAATAAGAGATTTAATAATGCCTATATAGCGTTCACCCTGTTAAAAGATTTACAAAAATCTCACACAAATGAACTTATCAGTCCTGTTAGAGACTACCCATTTAAGAGATTTATAGTACCTTGTAGAAACTATTAGGATTCTTTAGAAGATAGTAATTGACCTGTATATTCTTCCTACCAAATATTTTCAAATCACTTATGCTCAAAATCTTTATTCTCTATTCTTCTTTGCTTTTGATTCACTTCTCTGCTTAATTCATCCTTGTAACTTCTTCTCAACAAGAACTCTTCATAATATGTTCCTTAAGATTTTTAACTTCTAATCTCCTTCACTTGTCCTTCATTCCTAACCTTTGATATTAGGGTTAATCAAAAACTTAATCTCGATCTTTCCATAAATTATTTTTGTGATCTTCCTTCTGTTGGTTGCTTCATGATTTTGCTTATGATCGATAGTTGACCTCCTTATTCCGACAACTCTTCCTTATTTACGGTAGTAATTCTGATAGTAATTACTTTTGTATTTAACATCAATGACAAAACTTATCATAATGCCAATAATTTCCAATAATCTTCCCCTTTGGCATTGATGACCATAACTTTGTCATATGTCCTGTATATATTGATATACTTCCCCTATGTTAATAGTTTGTACTATTATTATATACTTCCCTTTAGTTTCTTCTACTTCCCCTTAGATTTATTATTATACTTCCCCTTTTTCAGAACTCAATGCCAAATGATATTTTCAATTGGAGTATCATGATTCATGATGCTTATAATTTATCCATGATTAACTTATACATGTCTCTTGTGTTCTTCAAAATTGTTTCCCATGATTCTTGTAGTGCTTTCAATCTGATCATATGTCCATTTAAATATGAAGCAAGTGCTTCAAGACTATTCTTGACACTTAATTTTGGGGTTTGCACAATTTTCTTTGTTGTTGTAACATTAGCCTTTATGATATCAATATGTGGCATTATAATACCTTGTAATTCTAGTATCTTTATATGTTGGCTCGCTTTCTCTGTTGTTAGATCTTGTTCCTTTGAAATAATCTCTCTCATCTTAAATGAATGGTCCGTAAAAAATTTTGTAGGCTAGAGATTATTGATATGTTGTACTATCTCACATTGATTTACATTAATCCTATTGTCAATATCTCTTGTAAATTCTGTAAATTTATACAATCTAGTGTACATTGTTTTAGCTTTGTTCATAATTTCCTTCAAAATGTCAATAACTTTTGATAGTTCTAATTTCAAAATTTGAATCTTTGTTAATAGTTGTTGTACAATGTTGTTTTCCAATTTATTCATTGTATTTCTAGTTATTCTTTCCTCCAGATGTTTTCTTGATTGAGTTATTTCATGAATATAAACTTTCAATTGGTGAACTAATGATTCTTCTTCATCAATAGTAACATCTGGCATACGATCTTCAAATAAATCTAGTGTTATAATCAAAATTATCATCTTTTGTTTATTGTCTTTTTCCTTTTCCAATTTTGCCTTTTTATCTAGAACTCTTGTGAATTCTTCTTTATCCTTGTTCCTCTTTATTTTTCTAGGATCCTATTTGAATATCTCAAACTCAGGGTTGTCATCATCTATATTCTCATCTTCTTCTTATTCGAATTCTCTTTTTAGTTTACCTTTTGAGTCTTTTTCTCCTTCTTCTCATATTTATCTTTATCTTTTTCATCATTTCCTAATTTATCAATATAATCATTGATTTGATAAATTACTGTTTTATCTATGCTCCAATTCACTTCACCTATTCTAGGAAAGAAATTATTAACATAAAAATATAAACAAACAAGTAGTGACCCAAAATTAACCTATTTTTTTAATCCTTCTTCAATTGTTTCATGTTGGAAAATAGTTGGGTCCACACCATATCTGGAAAATCACAATTCTTGCCTAATTTGCCTATCTCATAGGCTACATACACAACACTACTTGGTATATTGTTCGGTCGACTTCACTGGTAAACTTTATAACCAATGTTGCAAAGCATGTTTCTAGGTCCTTGACCTTGTCTAATCTCATTTCTCTTTCATCCTTGTATGTTTCTATTATTTTCCTTAGCTCATCCATGTTACTTACCCATAGGGTACATTCTTTCTCTTCATCTAGTAAGCAAGTGACCATGTGAATTAGGTCCTTTTTCATTTTGACTGGCTTGTCCCTATCTAACCATAAAAATTCCTCATGTGTGCGGCTCAAAACATATCTAATCCAATATTCATTAAACACTTTGGGCATGAATACCATGTGTGTTAAACCTTTTAATTCCAAACGCTTATGCTCATCCTTCAACACTTTGTTTTTACATAATTCATCGTAGTATATCTTCTTAATCTTTGTATCACCCAATTCAACAATTTTTTTATGAATAAATTTTCTCATGTCTTCAATCAACATTACCCTCTATGGTAACAATGATAGGGCTCTAGTGTTGTCCTTTTATGTTTCCTTCAGGGGCCACAACTTAAACTCAGGTGTTGGATCATCATTGATACTAACAACTACTATATTTTCAATTCGTGATGCCATCTTGTTCTGCAAACTACACTTGATCTCAAAAAATTAAAACATCTACTAAGACTCCCATTAGGGATTCTCTACAACTCTAATAGCTAGGGCACGAAAGTACCCTTGATCACTTCTACAATAATTTCTTACTGATAATAGTTCACAATATATTTCTCTAGGTTCTTATATGTTTCTCAAATGATTTCTTCAAAAAATTAGGGTAGTAAATGAATAGCATCAACATGTATTTATTAATCAAAAAGTGGTCAAACGACTATTATGATAATAAATTCTTTCAATAGTATCTTTTCTACTAATAATCATTCATTCTATCTAATAACTAGACTTTTTCACAGATAACTATATATCCTCATAATGATAAAACAATAAAGTCTACTACTAACTAATTTTAGTATGAGTTCTACTCCATCTTTACATGCTGATGTAAGATTCAATCATAACCTTTTTTTGTAAGGACAAATGAATTTAACAATTTCTTTTAGGTCCCTAAGAAAAACTTACTTTCTTAGTTTGATGATGAATCCTCCATAATTGAGATTGGAGGGTTACCTTTTTGCTCATTGATTTCTTCCTTCTTGACCCAAATCTTCTTCATGTCATTCTTCACATGTTCTTGATTGGCTATTGTTTTTCCTTTATTGTTTTCATTTCTGGCTTGTTGGTACCAATAGTTTTGTGATATATGTCTGTACTTATGAAAAATGAAACATACCATTCTTGTTGATCTCCATAGTCCTAAATTTCTTCTTGGATCTCTCATTCTATAGTTTTCAGCTTTATATCCATATTGACTGCATGTGTAACAATAACCTACAAAGATTCCTTCTAATGATATGCTATGATCATGATCTACGTTCTTTTTCATGATGTCCAAAATTATTACAATTATAGAAATGTCCATGTAGAAGGGTGTACCTCTTGGAATGTTGACCGATCTGCTTCTACAAACATTTGATGTATGACCAAGATTTCCATAGTTATAGCATATAGGTTTCATAGGTTTCTTACCATGTGTACTGATAGGCTCCTTTGGTTCTTGTGATAGATTCTCTATTACCGATTTTGACAATTCACCGATTTCAAATTTATTATCACTAATATATCCTAGGTTAGTTTTTGTCTCTCATTCTTCTTTGATTTTTCTATTGTTCATCCACCTCCTGCATGATTAACTCAAACCTAGTGAGTCTTTCATTAACCTCTTTCTCAAATTTCAAATTGTTCTTCAATGTTTCAACTTTCTTTCTTAGGTTTTCATTCTCAGTAATTATTAGCATGTTTTCTTCATTTGTACCATTTAGAAATTCATTCAATGTATTTTTCTCCTGTTGTAACCTCAGAATAATGGCATCTTTGTCTTTGATAGTTTTCTCAAGATTTTATTTTTTAGTTTCAAGGTCTTTTTGGGCATCTTCTTATGTTCTCATCTTTTCCAATACTTCAGTCATCCTTAGGGCTTGACTTTCAAGTTCCTTTTGGGATTTAGTTAGATCTTCCTCCAAGGCAGTGTTCCTTTCTAACAATTCCTCAACTACGACATTGAATTCTTCCATATTTGTACTATTTTCTGATAGCTCTTTAATATTATCTAGGGTTATCTACAATTTTTTTGATAGTTCCTTCCTTTTGGTGAATGAGTGTTTCAACTTTGTCTCTAGATCTTCAGCTTGTGCCAAGGCTTTTTCCAAAGCTTCTTCCTTGTGCTTCTCTCTTATACATCTCCATACTCCAATATCTACTCTCAAGCTGTTAAACTTTCCCTCTAGAGAATCTATCTCTAATACCAATTTTTAATTGGAAAGATTAAGTTTTGAGGGGGGGTGAATCAGTACTAACAAACTTCTACCTCTTTTTCACTTGATTGAATTTTAATCCATTAAACATCAACTAATAGTCACACTAACTGATAGTGTTCACAGTATTACCAATATGTTGTAACTTAAAAACATAAAGTAAATAACAGTAACACATAATAAGATTCACACGCACATATTTTTGGTCACACAGAAACCCTTGGTCAGAGTGAAAAACTGCGGTAGGGATGGCACCCACAACTCTTCATTGCAAAAAAAAAAGTTTTTCCTGTTAGGGCTTACAATATTTCACCTTCTAAGTGACTCACCCAGTTAGTAGTGACTGATACATTGTTAAGTGTCTCTACTACCTTATTAAGACTACACTTCTAAAATATTTAATCCCGCATGTACAGTGTTCACCCTGTTAAAGGATTTACAAAAAGATCACATAAATGAACTTATCGATCCTAATAGAGACTACCCAGTTAAGGGATTTACAATACCTTGTAGAAACTATTAGGATTTTTCACAAGATATTAATTGACATGTATGTGCTTCCCTCCAAATCTTGTTAGATCCCTTATGCTCGAAATTTGTATTTTTTAATCTTCTCTTCTTTTTATTCGCTTCTCTACTCAATCCGTCCTTGTAGCTTCTTCTCAACAAAAACTCTTCATAATCTATTCCTTAAGATTTTTATATTTGAATCTTCTTCACTTTTCCTTCATTCCCGACCTTCAATCTTAGGGTTAATAAAAACTTAATCTCGATCTTTCCATAAATTGTTTTCTTTTTCTTCCTTCTGTCGGTTGCTTCATGATTTTCCTTATGACCGATAGCTGTCGGTTTCTGATAGTTGACCTCCTTATTCCAATAACTCTTCCTTATGTCTGTTAGTAATTCTAATATTAATTATTTTTCTATTTTACATCAATGAAAAAATTATCATAATGCCAATAATTTCTAACAAAATGTAAGTCTCAACACTAGTGGTAGATGGAATGAAACCTAGATCACTAGCACAATCTATAATAGGTTTGATATTATTATCAATAAGATGACAGATAATACACAAGATATTAACACCATGTGCATCATTGTGAATTATCTTCCTCAAACCCTCTACTATGGAGATGACATTTGGATTGGAGTTCTCTTGTCCTAACCATTTATCAAAGTTTTCAAAGTCATGGGAAAGTTTTTGTATTTTCATAGGAGGAAATCCTAAGGTCTCATCTTCATCATGAGAAGATTGAGAAGAGTTGTTAAATAATAGGAGGAATTTCATTGGTAGGCATGTTTGTCTCATCAATATTCTTAGGAAACAAAGAAAACTCGGGATCAAAAGAACCCGTGAGACTACGAATTCTCCCAAATGGAATGCTATAAGTAGGACTCAAATAGATATATCTAATATAAATATGTACTTTGAAAAATATATACAAACATTCATCAAATAAGCACAATTGCACATTTAATGAAAAGCGTGTCTAACCATAAAACATGAAGATTTAATGGATAAATGGGATCTAACACCAAAATTAGAATGAAAATGTTATAAGTTAGGTTTACCAAAAATGCACATGGTGAAAGGGAAACATTGAAAAGGGGTAGATTACTCCTCCTTTTCAAACTTCTACACTTGGAAGAAAGATGTCCCAATAGGCTCAAGAAGGTCCTAAGCATTGAATGGGATAACAATCCTATGATAAAAATTTATAAATTGAAAATGGAAAGAGGAAAGATGCAATGTAGAAGACAAAATAGACAAATAGAGACAAAGTAGAAATAATAGACTAATAACTAGCTCCCAAAAATAGAAATTAGTTGAATCAAGGTTCAAACTTTTTTACTTACCTGGGATTTTAGTTTGGACTAAAATTGCAAGGTACAAAATGTTTCAGATGTTTTGTTCTAGGAACTTTTGATTGAAACTCTCAGGGACTCTCTGATTGTTCCCAATCTTCTCAAAAATATTTTGACAACTCTATAACCTATTATTGCACATAAAAAATGGGGAAAAGGTTGATTAAAAGGGTTTGGCCTTGTTCAAACCCTTTTTTAGGAATAAACCTTGAAAATGAAAGGAAATTTCATAAAGCAAAGCATGTAAAAAGGTAAATGTATGATTCACCTTGCATGAACCCTCATGGAAGGATGTAGAAATTTCTCATACCCATAAAGATGTTTGAATGTGATTAAAAACAAGGAGTTGACCATGGAATATAGAATATAATCAAGGAATCCCTCACAAATTCATGGATCTATGAACACCACTCCTAGATCTTCAATGTAGATATGCTTGATAATCACATGTAATAAAGGAGAGATGAATATGGATGGAATGAAGGATATTATTGCTTGATTGAGAACTCCTCTACTTGGATATAATAGGAGATCATATTTCTTCAATGTGGAATATTTCCTTTTTATTGACTTGGATGATTAATAAGAAACTAGATCTTGGATCCTTGCCTTCAAATCTTGAATCCAATTGCTTGAATGCTTGATTTCTCGATCTCTTGAATGCCTTATGAAAACTTGATTGCACTTGATAATGGATACTTGATAATAGTAATGGATCTTTATTATGGTTACCAAAATGAGGAGAGATAGGGTGTTTATATACCTCATGTTGATTTCAAGATTCAAAAATAAGCCAGGTCAACCATGGGATCTAATTTCCCACTAAAATCCTAACATAGGGCTCCATGCCAAAACAAGCGGGAACATAAAATCTCAAATGTTATGTTCCTAGGTACATAAAATTTTAAATTTTATGTACCTAGGGTTTTGAGCTAAAATTTGAACCAGGTCTTGGGATGGTAGACAAGATGCGGGAAAAGAAGAATTAGGTTGCTAGGATCAAGCATATCAGACGTCAAATCTCAAAATCACCAAAATGGGGCCTAATAGAGCATCCAATCATGGGTGATAACTTTTTAGGATGGTACATGTTTAATGTAAACTAATTAAATTAATAAATTAATCAAAACATGAGCAATTATTGAGATAAACTTATCTACACAATAGAGGCTATGAGTAACTATAAAGTGACTCAACAATAGTTGTGGGTGGTATAGTATTACAATTGTGCTAATAATTTAATTAAAATTCCTATACTAACAATATCATTCATTGATTCTCTTTGAGGACAAGAGTAATAAGGAACCAGAGGAGGTTAGGGAGGAATCTATGACTCTGTGTGATTTGGACCAAGCAGAGAAAGAAAACACTCATTGTCATCCTAGCTCTCCATTTCCCCCAACACAGGAACTTAGTGGAGATTATCTCAAGAGTCCAAAAAGGGTAAGTTTAGGGAATGTGGATAAATTTGAGTTCCCATAGGTCATCCATATAGTGAACTCCTTCACCCCCTTAGTCTCAAACTCTAAGGAATACACCTCTAATAGAATAAACTCTAAGAAAAGTGATGATGAAAATATTTCACTTATTACAAATTTATAGAAAGAAGAAAATTTGGAGAACTAATTTATCTTAGGAAATAAACAAGAAGAATCCTAGACTGAGGTTAATGGTAAAAAAACATGTATAAGATCAACAAAAAAGGAGGAGGATCGAACCAAACTAAAATTGGTGGATCAATAAAGAAAACTGGTAGTATCACTAAGGGAGGAGTTTAGACAAGAAGATAACATAAAGCAGATGCAGGAACACCCAAAGGTGAGAAGAGAGGAAGAAGAACTCTCAAAAATACACAAGAGCAAGAAGCTAAACATAATATAGCAGATGGGAGACAACTTACCATCTAATAAATTTGTTCCCCAACCTTATAAATGAAGATAATATCATGGAATATAAGAGGTTTGAATAGCCCTCACACATAGGATGTCCTAAGAAACTTAGTTAGGGATAGTAAACCGGATATTTTACTTATCTAAGAAACTAAAATGCTCAGAGAAAAAGTGGATAGAATCTAGCCTTTTAAGAATGGGGGAAGCATAGGTTGTGACTTTGATGGTGCCTCTGGTGGGGTGGTCATCTTCTAGAATAAACAAACCATAAGATGCACCCTCTTGAAGAGTGAGAAGAATATCATTCTTGGAAAATTTCTTCATATAAAACACAATTTCATTTGGAACTTGATAAATTTTTTTGCTCTGAATACTAGAAATAGTAGATAGAAATTTTGGCGAAACCTTAAAGAGATTTGTAAGGACTATGAGGAAGAAAGTTTGATGGTTATGGGAGATTTCAACACCCCCCTCAAAGATGAGGAAAAAATGGGAGGTATCCCTTCCCAGATGGAAAGTAGGATGAACCTTATGGATTATATTAATGATGAAGCATTTATGGATATTGAGCTGGAAGGAATCGCCTATATGTGGTCTAATAGAAGAATTGGGAATGACCTTATACAAGATAATCTTGATATGTATATCTTATCACATGATTGGATATCAAGGTACTCTTGTTCCATGCCTTCTTTGAGTAGAATTGGCTAACCATTTTCCTATCTCCTTAAATGCTAATCTGATTAATGGTAAGAAAAATATTCCCTTTCACTTTGAAAAAATGTGGACTGCTCATCCCAACTTGAAAGATAGTATTGCACACTGGTGGAATTATAAGATAGAGGGGGAAGCTATGTACAGAGGTACTAAAAAACTTAATAGGATTAAAGGCAAAGTCAAAACCTAGAATAAGGAGGTGTTTGGTGGCATCTTTCTCTCGAAAGGAAGATTGCAGCAAGAAATAAAGGAAATTCAAGAGAAAATTCAAAATGAAGGTATCTCTAAGGAACTAAGATGAAATGAGAACACCATGCTGGTTGATTTTCATAATATCATCTCAAAGGAGGAGTCTTTATGGAGACAAAGATCCAGAGCCCTGTGGTTGAAGGTAGGGGACAAAAACAATAGATTCTTTCACATGACTACAATGAAACATAAAGCAATCAATAGAATATCCAACCAATCAACTAATGGGAGCACTCTAAAGAAAGAGGAAGATATTAGAAAAGAGATGCTTGGTTATTTTTCTTCTCTTTTGACCAAAGATGATGATTTAGCTATACATGATCAAGAAGAAATTTTAACATCTATTCCTCAGATGATTGATGCTAGGACTAACAAACTTCTTCAGGCGGTCCCATCCGATAAGGAGATAAAAAATGTGGTGTTCTCTTTTGAAGGAGAGAAGTCACCTGGTCCTTATGGTTTCCCCATTTTCTTCTTCTAGCAGTATTGGGAAATTTTGGGAAAGGATGTTATGGCAGCGGTTAAAGAGTTCTTTGGTACAAAAACTCTCCTCAGGCAAATGAATGCTACTTTTCTTGTGTTGATTCCTAAAAAGCTAGGAGCTGATATGATGGATGCCTTTAGACCTATTAGCCTTTGTAACTCCCTCTACAATATTATTTCTAAAGTCCTTACTTCAAGATTGCTGTCAATTGTTTCCTTGATCATTTCCCCTCAGCAAAATTGCTTTGTCCCTAGGAGAGAGATCTTGGATTCCATCATTGTCGCCCATGAAAATATTCACTCCTTGGAAGCAGTTAAAAAATAAGGTTTCTTAATGAAACTAGATCTATCCAAAGCATATGATAGGTTGGATTGGCAGTTCCTACAGAAAGTTCTTTAGTCTTTTGGATTCGACTTTGGGGTCATCAGACTCATTTTGCAATTGGTTACTATTGTTTCTTCTTCTATCATTGTTAATGGAGGTTCATCTAAGTTTTTTAAGCCCTCAAGAGGCCTTAGGAAAGGTGACCCTATCTCTCCCATTCTATTTTCTATCCTTGAGGAATGCCTTGGGAGGTACATTATTAAACTTGTGGGAGAAGGATGTATCACTGGCCTCCAACCCTCTACTACTAGAACTATCTATTCTCATGAGAAATTTGTGGTTGACACTCTCATAATGGGGGAAGATATTATTAAAGAAGCAAGTAATTTGAAGAGAGCTCTCACTTCTTACACTTCTGCTTTAGGTCAACTCATTAATTGGTCTAAAAGTTCCATTTTTCATCAATACCCCTGAAGAAAGATAAAGAAAAATATCAATTATTTTAGGGTGCAATATTGGTACTCTCCCTTCATCTTACCATGGATTTCCCCTCTACACCAAACCTCCTGATAGCTTCTGGAACTCTATCATTGATAGATTCAATAACAAGATTTCTGGATGGAAAGGAGCTCTTTTAAGTAATTCTGGGAAAGTTCAGCTCCTAAAATCTACTCTTCAAAATCTCCCAGTGTATGCAGTGAGTCTTTTCAAGATTCTTCAAAAAATCTCTACTATTATTGAAAGGATTTAGAAAAGATTCCTTTGGTCTAGAGTTGAAGAAAAGAGAAGATGTAGCTTGGTGGCATGGGAAAATGTTTGCAAACCAAAATGCTGCGGAGGGCTTGGATTTAGAACAATTAAAAATGTTAACAAATCTCTCATGGCTAAACAGCTTTGGAGAATCTATGGAAATAAAAAAAGATGGAATGCTATTATAAAAAATAAATATCATTTTAACTACAATATGTTGGAGGAATTCATCACTGATAAGGAAAATCTTAATGGTTCTAACATATGGAATAGTATCTACTCCTTTAAAGACCTTATTATCAAAGGACAGAGATGGAAGTTGGGGGATGGAAGCAGAATTGACTTCTGGGGGGATTGTTGGATCCAAAAGGCCCACTTATCTAGCAATCAATATTGGAAATAAGTTATTGATCACTGTAAAGAAATTGTTGGGGCTAACATGAAATATTGTTGGCAAGGTAACAACTAGAGGAATCTTGGAGATATAGACAGAAGATTTCTACCCCTCCAGCATGATTTTCAAAGCTAGTTCATTCAGAATAACCACCAGGATAAAATAATTTGGGCTCCTATGCCTGATGGTTATTATACTATGGCTTCGGCCTATGATCTTATTTCTAACAAGGAGGAGAGACCTTTATGCTCGCATGTTTGGTATAAATTTCTTATCCCCAAAATCAAATTCTTTTTTTGGATATTAGCTCAGAACAAACCTCTTACCCTTGATAATCTTAGAAAAAAGGTTTTTTCTCTCGAATAGATGTTTTCTTTGTATGGAAGAGGCAAAATCCTATGATCATATAATGATGCATTGCTCCTTCACCCATAGGGTGTGGGATCTAATCCTTAAAAAATGGAATCTTTGCTAGTTTTTTCCTCTTCTCTAGCAGGACTTTGTCATGCAATGGTGCTTCCTTCTTTCGAATAATTTGGCTAAAGAGTTCTAGAAGCTCCTGCTTCCTCATTTCTACTAGAAAATCTGGAAGGAAAGGAATAACAAAGTGTTTAGGGAAAATTACTCTAAACCTAAAGTGGTCAGCAATCTTATCAGCAGAGGAGTGGAGAAAAACTTCAATTTTTCTTTCAACACCAATGCTACCAAGAGCTACCCTGAAATCTATGAGGAGAACATAAGAAATTGGAAATTAATTACCCTTGCTTCCAATTCTATTCATCCTAGAATACTTGTTGTTTGGACCTCCCCCCCTTATGACTGGGTGAAAGAAAAATTTGATTGTGCGGATAAGGGCAACCCGAGAGTGGTTGGAGGAGGTGGAATTATCAAAAATTGGATGGTAATCAACATCGGTGCGGTGGCGGTCCCTCTAGGGGTTCAATCCAATCATAGAGCTGAAGAAATGGATGCTCTCAATACTATAATGTTGGCATAAGAGCTGGGATGTAAAAAAGTCTGGATAGAAAGAGATTCTCTTAATATTTTCAATAACATAAAAGGCATAAGAAAAACATCTTGGTCATACGAACACATCATTGATAAAATTAATCGAATTGCTTCAAATTTCAAGTCCTTCCATGTTACCCACAACTATCTTGAGACTAACCAAGTGGAAAATTGTTTGGCTAACCTTGGGGTTAGAAGTGATGTCAGCCGTAAGTGGCATGAATCTACCAAGATTAATGATGAGATCGACTCCATAATTAATTATGAAAGGATCAATCAAAAGGATGGAATTATTAGTAGTAATGATTATAATGTATGATTTAAAGTGTAATCTATGTACTTTCTATGCGAAGTGCCAAGTGGTCTGTACAGGAATAAAATATTATAATGTGTATAAATGTTATGTAATGTAAAGAATAAAAGGATGTAAAATGATGAGAATGATGATGTCGGTAATTGGATAGATGTGGAAGGTAAAATTATTCTTTTAGGCCCAAATTCACAAAGGAAAGATCCAAATTGATTAACCACAAGAAATGGTCCACACACAAATGAATCAATCGATTAGAAATAAGAAGAAAGTGGAAAACCTTACATTCCTGTTTTGGCATGAAGAGTGTGTAATAGATCTGAATTGATTAAAACCTTAATTGAAATGAATTGAAGACAAGTACTAACCTCAAAGTATAGCAGATTTGGAAATTGTTATTTTCTGATGTTTGTATCAGGTTTCTTGAAATTCTGCAAGTGGATATAGAATAGAAACATAGAGACAGAGAAAAGACAAAAATATTTTTATTTTTTGAGCAAGGTCTACCTTGACCAAAATATGGGGGCACAATTCCACCCCTTTATGTTGACCTTGACCTGCACTGCTCTGACAAAAATTCTGTTCGCGGATCCTGAAAGTTGGCCAAAAAGGGTATCCAAATCTGCTATGTAATTCACTATCATGTACATGTACCTACAAGAAAAATGGTTTTGTTTGTTGGGGGAGTGCTTTTCCTTGGTCAAACCCTGATTTTAGAATTAACCTAAAAATATAATTGAAATTGTAGAGATAAACAAAGTAAATGAACAAATTCACCTTGCTTGTATAGAAACTTGTTGTGGGTCCACAACACACACCCAATTTTTTTGGTCCTCTGACCATGGGGACCCCCTTCTTTTATTTTTTGGTTTTTTGGTCTTGTTTTACCCCTTTGACTCCTCGCTCGATCAGCCTTAGAAGAAAAAGTGTCAGCATGGTTAGATAAGGAAAAACACCTTTTTGGCCTTTCAGCCCTTTCGGTGTTTCGAGGGACCATAGTACTCCAAAACACCGAAATGGCTGAAAGGCCAAAAGTCATTCCTTTCATTTTTTTTGGCCCCCAAAAATACCAAAAGTCTGAAGGTGTCTACCTCTAAACATTCAGTGTTTTGGACACCAAAACCACTAAAAATGCTGACGTTAAAGCCTATAGGTGATAAATTGCGAAGGCCCCAATTAAAAATCACTTTGTGTTCTTGATTCAAATTTCCTTGGGAGCTCATAGCTTCAAAAAATTTCTCCCTCAGCCCTGAAATTGATTGCATGTGCATGCCTCTAGCTTTGTTGTGTTGTCCTCCCCACTCCTAGCCCCTCTAAGGTAGGTCTCGTTTGCTACCTCATGTTTTATTTCTCCCCCTCTGGTATCTTTTTAAGTTTTAGGGTTTTTTCGTCCTAGTGCTTGTCTAGCATAAGGCATTAGATCTCCTTCTCCCTTGGTCTCTAAGGGCCTTTGGGTGCCATCATTTTGTAGGAGGTCTATCCATGTTGAGTCAGGGTTGTTCCCTCTATTTTTGTGTTAGGGTTTTGTTCGGTTGTGACCTTTGCCACAATTTTTTGGCCTCCAAAAGGCCAAAAATTGGGTCATGTGATTGTCTTTCTTGTTTTCAAAGATTCGGCCCTTTTAGTGTTTTGGACCTCTGAAAATTTTGGAACACCGACAAGATCGAATCCCCAACAGATCTGAGTCTCTGAAACCTGGTCTTCAAGTTTCAGGATTTTCGACATCCGCAAAACCTTCAGACTTTAGGATTCTGAAAGGTCTAAAACAAACTCACTTCAAATGATGGCTTTTTGCACTTTCATCCTTTTCGGCCTCCAAAATAGTCTTCGGTGTCCGAAACCCCGAAAGTGCAAAAAACCTGCATTCTCAGTGACTTAGAGAGTTTTGCTCTATTTTCTTACTTTAGTCATCTTTCTTTCAGTTTGTTTTCAAATAAGATACTAATACTTGCATATTTTATTATAGGAATGCCTAAGAAAAAGACTAATTCACCCATGAAGTACCTGTACAAAGGGAACACTCCCCCTTCAAAGATTGGCAACAAGCATAGTGAAATCACTTATACTGATATTGGGAATGTGGATTGGGATGACTTCCTAACAAGATGTGGCCAATCAGCCGAGAGATTAGAGGATCATACCTCCCTGGTATTACCAGGACTAGTTAGTGCAGTAGCCCACCCAATAGCTATGTCCTTGTCTGAACTGATCATGACCCTAGTGAATCATTATGACTCTGACAAAAGGGTGGTCCAGAATAGAGAGGGCCAAAAAGTATTGGATATCAGGCCAAATGTCATAGAAGATGTTTTTCATCTCCACAAAGGCGTGGACAAGTTCTATGACTTCTTTGTAGAAAATGGAAAATTATGGTTCAAAAACAAAGCAAAGGAGGCTTATGAAATAGTCAATAATCACTACCTCGAACAACCTCTCCCAAAAAATAAGCTGGACAAAATAGACTTAAGGAGATGATACATGAAATATGACATCAAGGCAGTAATAACAAAGATAAGTTGAGTATATGGGTTACCACAATCATTCCAACTGGAGAATCAGATGATTCTCCTTATAGAAAGACTTAGGGGCCATAGGTCTAGGTTCGACTGGGGAACCATCATAAGTGACAAGTTGAATGAATAGTTGGTAGTGGTAAAACACAACCCTAAGTTTTGTATGAATACTTATGTGGTGTACCTACTAGAAGCAAGGGCAGATTACCAAGGACTCATAAAGAGAGGGAGCCTAAATGATCCCAATGCATGGCCTCACATCGTATACCCCCAATTGCAGAAAAGGTAAAAAATGTCAGAAGATAGCCCAGATTACCGGATAGTCAATGATGCCTTCATTTTTTCAATCATCTAATCTATTGAGGGTGATTTTGCAAAAAGGATGTCAAAGGAAGTAGCCGCCAAGGTGAGGGCCATAGGTGCCTATTACATACAATTTAGAACCTTCACATACATTCAAATAGCAAGATCAACTGTGAATCTAAAGAAGTTTCCTAGACATCCATCTGACTAGATAATCATTTTGGAAATGGCCCAGCAGCTTGCAGATGCCTCTGAATACATAAAACACAAGAAGAAGCACTGTTTGGATTTTCCCATCTCACTGGGACCATATACCTTATAGGACATGAAGGTCTATAAATCTTTGGCCTTCAAATGGGATGACTATCCCCTACAACTCTACGGCATAGTGTGGCCTCGATTTGACCCTATAGGCACATACAACCACATTATTGGCAAGTTCTACATTCATGAACCACACCTAGAAGATCACTGGATGAACTATGTAGATGATCATGAGGTCAGAATCTGGGATTATTGTAGAATGACTCTTACATTGGCAAAAAAAGGCATAAAGACCCTTATTCCCCTGAAGATTTGGGTGTATGATTCAGAAGAGGTCCTAGAGGCCATATATATACATGAAAAGATATATGACCAACCCATCATGAACACAGAGGTTGACGAAGATGAAAATGATGACATAAATTTTTGGGCAAGGCACGTGATGAGAACAACAAAAGAATGGATCAAGAGGCCATACAAAATGAGCCCAATACCCTTGAAAACATTGATGGATCCACCCAAGAAGGAAGATAAACAATGTGGAGAGATAAATACACTACCGCAATACAAGAAGGCACCGCCACAAAAGCCAAGCATAGTGTATGGCCATGAACGTGCAGTAGAGTACAAATAAAACCCAAGGCCCAAGGCTCCTAAAACAAGAATGACCAGACAGATAGATCCTCCCATAGTGTAAACATAGGTTGCACCGGATGAAGGACCCTCTACTTCTCGACAATCTCCTCCTATCATTGTAAAGGGGAAGAAGACATACAAGAGGAAGAAAAATTCTACATCTCCCTGATTGGAAACTGTATAGGAAGACCCACAAGGAGAGGAAGAGGAAGAGGTTCCCCTAGTGAAAAGGACAAGGTATCAAAAAAGGAGAGAAAAGGAGATTAGTCAAAAACAACAGGAGGATCCTAAAGAGAAAGATAACCCCTTAGATGCTCTAGGATCATACAAGTTCCAAATATTAGACTTTGAAGGTCTAGAAGGATTCTCAGACAAAGGCCAAGATACACCAGATTATACAACTGGATATGAAGTAGGTGGTCCTTCTCTTTTTCAACCACAGGTAATCTTAACTCCACCTCCCACTCAATTTACTAATCTGAAGTCAAATACACCCAAGGTGGGAGATAGTTCTAAAGTAGGTCAGGTTTTTGGAAATCAAGAGTCTCCAATCATCCAAGGGGTGACTACCAAGGAGCCTACAGCAGAGATCAATACTATTATAATGCCCCCTCACATTCCTACTCCACAAACTAGTCTCCCACCTCCTATTCCTACTCCACCCCCATTTCTCATAACTCCACCAACTACTCTTCCATTTCCAATCCCAAATCTCCCAACACTTACTCCACCATCGCCAAGCCCTTTGACTTACCACATCCCAACACTGGGAGTATCAGTAACTAGAGAGGCTGCATTAGCCTTTGAAACCATAGTGGGGGTTATGACTGGTCTCAATACCAAAGCCTTGGTTAGTTCCTCAGGAGAGGAAGAAAAAAGTCACGAGAAACAAGATGAGGCAATGCAAGAGGGAGACAAGGCAGAAGAAGAAAGGGGTGAAGAAGAAGAATGCCAAGGAAAAGAGAGTGAAGGGGAACATAGACAACAACAAGAAGAGGGGCCAGACAAAGAAGTGACTCTAGGGTCTCAAAATTTAGATTAAATTCTTTAAATTACCCCATATGAGCCGGTCACTGCATCTAGTAGACCCACCTGGTTTACCAAAGAAATAAAGTTTAGGAGAAGAACCTATTTAGATGAACATGAAGGGGAGAACATGGATATAGTATCCTTAGGGAAAGCGTTTCATCAGACAAAAATCATATTACCAGAACAGACAATGTCCTATGTCAGGTAAAACACTAGGGGATGCTAGAAGGCACATGTTGCAGTCCCATCCACCAACACCTCTCAAGCCAAAACTACTTTGGAAGAATATACATTTGAAGAGGTAGATTTGGGGGAACCTACCAGGGAAGGGAGCAAGACATTAGCAGCCTTATGGCTCAAAAATGCTTTAGGTTTTATGAGTAAGGACAAAGTGACCATAAAGGCCTTTACAAAACAAAATGAAGCCTTGAAGAGGTTCATCCACAAAATGGTTGGTCCCATTAACCCTAACTACCTGGAGGCCTCACTACAGACAGTGTTGGATAAAAGAATCACCCCAGAGTTACCAACAGGTTTAACCCCCTCCTTCATCAAGGCAAGTGTAGATTGGAAGGAGGATTTTGAGAAATATAGGGAAGGTGCCATCAAGAAAATATTTAGACCTTATAGGGTTATTCTAGTGGAGGCTACAAATTTGATAGATTTGATGACAGATGATGGTGGCCTGGAATCTGAGACAATCAAATGGAGAGCCGCCCTCTAGGATTTACAGATCATCAGAAAATAGCACTTTAAAATCCTGGTAAAGATATATGATGGTGAGGAGCTATACAAATTTGAGACATGGATCAAGCACATAACCAAGATAATTAACGTTTATGAGAAATGTCAAGCTTCCATATTGGATAAACAGGAAGAAGTCTTGGAATGGGTGGAGGAAATAGATGCTTTCTTCACCTGGGTTAGCCTCAATTTATACTAAGATGAAGATAAACATGTCTTATGGCCATCCAAAGAAGTGGTCCAACAATTCAAGGACATCATGGTAGGTGCAGGGACCAAGGAAGCCTGACAATAATTATTTTATTCAAAGGAAGAAATGATGCGTAGAAAAGATCCAGTTCTTCACTTCTGAGCTAACAACCTTCAAAGAAAAGTAGGAACGGAAGGTTAACAGGGCAAAAAGGAAGGAGATTAACTATGAAGAATTTTAGGAGATCATACAATGGCTCTGGGTTGCACACCCAGAGGTATTCCCAAATTTACCCCTTGGACCATAGAGTAGTTTCGAAGAAGAATCTCCAACACTTAAAATATTTCCTTAAGGAAGGTTTCAGAGTTTTCGGCATTTTGGTCCCACCAACAACCTAGTTCTTCGGCCTTTCGGCCTTTCAGGATTTTTAGCCTTTCCGCCCTACAAAGTTTTCAGCCTTTCTACCCTCAAAATTTTCAGCCCTTTCAACCCTCTAAGTTTTCAGTCTTTTTAGCCTTCTACATATTTTGGGCTTTTCACCCTTCGACAAGTCTGAACTTCAAACCAAATTTTTGATGGTAAACACTCAGAAGTTTTTGACACAAAAAAGTTTTGGAGTAGAGGTCAGGGTCTAAAAAAACTGGGTGTTTCCAGCGAGATCAAAATTTTGCACACTTGTTGAACTCTAGATCTAATTGATGGTCAGCTTGAGTTCATTTTGGAGCAACTAAGGGTCCCTTATCAGTCTCCACCGCTAGAAGAGCTTCCAAATGAAGATTCCAAGAAAGACTCCCAAAAACAAGAAGAAGATTCTAAGTCTTCAGGAGAAACCTTCCTTTTCTCTTTCTTCTTGGCAAATTTGACCCTCCTTGCATGGGAAAACTGATTATAAATGGATTCTTGGATTCATGCAAGTTATCTAGTGTCAGTTAAGAATAGTTTCCCTCTCAGTAAATTTTTAGTTTAGTTTATTTTTCTCTCTGATGCCCTAAATTTGGAATTCAGAGTTGTGGATCAAATTCTATATATTGTAATCACAAATCAATGTAAAGGGTCAGATTCCTAATGCAATAAATATATACATTTGGTGCTTCATTCATGGTGTGTGAATTTTTGCTACCTATGCAAAATTGTTGAATGCATTATTCATTATTTTCAGAGATCCTCTTATTTATTGTGTTTCAAATTCACGTTTCTTTTAGTTGGAGTTTGTTGTTGTTTTCTTTACCTTACTTTGAGAAATGTGTGGAAGGGAACATCTTTGGGCTTAATGATAAATCTATCTCATGGGTGCGTACATCTTGGTGGCTTCATGATTTGATCAATTTTGAAAATCTTGCACGAGTGAATACGTCTTCTCTCCAAATGCTTGCATTTGTGGGGTAGTGAGTCATGACTTGGTATGGTTCATGCTTCATGGGTTTATGCCAAATCTCTCCCATCATTCAATTTGCAAGGAAGGGTTTACAAACGGTTTATGTCTGTAGGATTTCACTTTTATTCATTTGCTTACTTTCTTATTACTCTATTCGTTACTCTCTTTTGTCTTTCAAATTCTAAAATCTAACACCTTGGAAAATACAAAATTGCACTTTATTTACCAAAACCCCCATATTTGTTAAAATGGAAAATACCAAAAAGAACTAAAGTGTTTTGCAATTTGATGTCTTGAATGTACCAGCAAAGGCCTTCTTTTGAACATTCACATTTATCTTCAATTGAGTAACCAAGCAGGTTGTGACCTGACCCCGGAGAAGCTTGGAATAACCTTGTTATTCTTTCAAGAGAGGAAATCAAATTCTCGAGATCCTAGCAAGTTGGCTTGTGTCAAAACAATGCTCAACAAAAGTGGTGCTAGAAGGAGGGCCTCAAGACTCAAAAGCTAGATAACATTGGATATTTCTCTCCAGAGAGATTCGAGTGAGTGCTTAGATCATCTCCGAAGAGAGGCGAGTTCCTTGAGCTCACCCATCATCATAAAGCTCACAGCGACAAAGGGAAGAACAAAGGAAAATCCTCTTCACACCTTACTAAGTCTCAGAATTCTCTTGGATAGCAATCACATATCACTGCCCCAACTGTCATCATAGCCATAGTGCAAAATCAAAACATACAAAATTAGAATTTGAAGCAACCTCACCCGATGGCCTTTTTTTCCAACACTACGAGCTCACCCTTAAATTTGGTTGGGCAGCTCCATGAGTTACCCAAGAATCCAGAGAAGTTTTGCACATGGTTTATATATGGAAAATCAAGGACAACAAAAGAACACATCTACACCTTCAAGGAAATTTGCAACTATAAAGAGAGCGCCCACCAAGATGTTGTTTTCTATCTATTCCCATACACTTTGGGAGATTTTGCATATAAATGGTACCTGAATTTACCACGAGGGTCTATCTCTACATGGAACGAGTTTGAAACCAAATTTCTTAATCAATTCAAGTTGTATGTGGATCCTACCATAACACATCACTAGTTCATCACCACAAGGAAAAATCCTAAGGAACCCATCGCTATGTTCAATCATCATTTTCACAAGATGCATCAAAATTTGGAATCCCCTTACACCATACCAGAGGAGGCTGTCATACAAGTTTACTTGAAGGCTTTGGATCCTTTCACCTCAATCTTTTTAAGGAGGCTTCCCTCGGCTGATAGAGACACGATGGAAAAGGTGTACAATGAATCCATCAAATTCACATAGCATATGGACCCGCAAGAAGGAAGTTATGCAGCAGTACCTATCATGAATAACCTTATTAACCCACATCCATTTGTAGTAAACAATCAAGCTTTGGTGGCTCACACTCCTATGTTGAACCCCATATCGACACAACCATTTGAAGCCATACCCCCATCCATTACATATCTAGGTTATGAATCTCACAAGATGACATTTGTGGAGAAAAGAGTTATACCCCAAGAAGAGCCTGATGCTCTCATGGCCTCCGAGTTGGACGCCGTAAAGAAGACCTTGTCACAACTAACCAATGAGCTTACCCAAATGAAGTTGAATCCATCCCAAAATCAAGGTGTATATCAATGAGCCCCTATTGGTCCAAATGCATATCCTCAAAACCACAATCAGAGTTTCAACATGTACAACAACAACAATGCGCAGGAGAAAACATTTGGGTAGCAAATGCCAAACAGGCCATGGAACACTAGACCCAATAACGACAACATCCCAATAGACAATGCCAATGTTTACGAGGCTTTAGAGGCTAATTTTTTCAGGGCTCCAAATTCACACCAAGGAAATAATGGACCAGGGAACAACTCTCGTGATCATTACATCTAGAACTCAGAAGAGCCCCGGGCACAATTTGATGTTATGGTGTTTGATTCCTATGAGTCTAGAAAGGAGGGAGGTTTGATTGTTTTCACATGAGAAGATGAGTTCGTGTTTCCCTTCCAGAGAGAGAATGAGCCTAAGTATTCCAAAGTACACACTTTCCAAAATGATCAACAAAACTCATACAACCTTTGGAGCAGAAAGGAACCTCTAACCAATGGTATTCCCCAAAGCAAACAACCAACTCCACCAGATCCTTGAGCTAGTAACAATCCCATGCCTCCTAAAGGCATGAATGGTCCTACACCTCCTACAACAAGTATGTATGCCAGATACAGAGGTGCGTCATGGTCAAGTGACAAATATAGCGTAGTTGATGAATTAAAGAAAACCAAAGCGAACATATCTATGTTTGAATTATTGCAAGGTTTCCCATCTCAGAAGGAGGCCCTTCTAAGATCTTTGGACCACTCAAAACCTGACTCATCAACCAGAAATGAAAGGAAACCTACATCCAGCATCAATACATCTGAGGCTTTTCCTGCTATGTTCAAAGATAGGATGGAAGTCCCACTATTTTTACTTAGTCTACGGATGTTTGGAAACAACCTACACAATTGCCTGACTGATTCAGGAGCTTCGTGCAATGTAATGCCTTTGTCAATCTACCAAAAGTTGGGGATGGTGCCCCAAGTAACAAATTGGGTGGTCATGCAATTGGATAAGATCGAGGTCAAAGTGATCAGTGTGCTCAAAGATGTACACATTCAATTAGTTGCAGATCCTAGAATACAATAACACATTGATGTGCATATAGTGTACATACCAGAAACTTATGGGATGTTGTTGAGTCAAGAATGGACCAAGTGCTTGAGAGGTTGGCTTTCCATAGATTTTACCCAGCTTTGGCTACCATAGAGAGGTTTGAATAACCAGATCAAGATTGATGTAGAGCCAAAATTAAGATAGATGGTCACGGAGTACAATACCTTGAATGAAGTCATGTTCACCCAGACAGACTTAGGCACTTATTGGATGGATGGCATCCTCATGTTCCAAATCCAAGGAGACCTAGAACTAGACCATTGCCCCATTTTGGGTCTCTTGGAGTCAGATATCGATAATGGCATCTTCCAAAATTTCATCAACAACACTACAAACAACCTATGACACTTGGGATAGGACGTAGACCCTAACATTTTTTTACTACCAAGGTACTATCAATTACACCAGACCAACCATTCTGAATTCACATGCCCCAATTCCTAGGAAGCATTATCAAGGGTATTGACCTAGATCACCTCATCAAGTAAGCTATCAGAGACACCTACAATAAAAGAGGACATCCTTGAGACCAAGGACAAGAGTAACATCCTGCCAGAGGTTGATGTCCCAGTTCCTACAATCACCCCAAGCCAAGATTAGGATAGTGGGTCAGATTCTGATAACAAAGGTCCTGTGTTGGACATACTTAGTGATGAGAGAACCTATGATGATGGAGTGTGTCCCCGTTACAAGGGAATGCTAAAATACAGAGGCAATGAAAGTATTGAAAACCCCAAACATAGACATACTCAAAATGTGGGAGAATCAACCTCTTCAGACGATTATGAGGAGAGGGGTCAGAAATCTAGAACCAAGGGCTTTCCCAAGATAAAATCAGCCAAAACCAATCCTACAAAGAAACCCCAGATGTATAAATTATGCTTCAATGGTTCCAAATGGAAATAGGGAGTAGGCGCGGGGATCAAATTGATAAACCCAAGAGGTAAGCCTTTCTATGCCGCTTATAGGTTACAATTTCTATGCACTAACAATGTTGCAGAGTATGAAGCACTGGTCTGCGGAATCCTCCTGGCCCACGAGAAAGGAATACAAATCCTGACAGTATAAGGGACTCACAATTGGTTGTTAAGCAGATCCATAGCCAGTATACTTTCAATTATAAAAGGCTCTTAGCCTACCGAAATAGAGCATGAGACCTGATCAATGACTTTGACACTTTCGACATCAAAACCATCCCAAGAAGAAGGAATGTTGCCACTAACACCTTGGCCATGTTAGCCAGTTCATTACATCAAATGGAGAAATCTAAGCTAAATAAATTCTCATTTTAACTTGTCGCGGTACCGGCCATTCCAGACAACATCACTAACTTTGAAGTCTTCTAGGACAATCAACACATATTGGAGTTTATCATGTGTGCCGGTGTGTTCAAAAAATAGATCATAGAAAAGGAAAAGGAAGGTGAAGAAGTAGTTGAACCTGAAGCTCCTGATGATCAAGGGGTCATAAATCTAAGGACCAATGCCATACCCAAAGGGATGGTAGAACTAGAAAGGATTTTTGACAGTGACAAGACAACAGTGAGGAGACACCCAGATGTAACACCTGATGGTAAAGAATGTGATACCTACAACCTTGGCACATAAGAGGAACCTAGGGAGGTCGACATCGGAAAGTTAGGAACTAAACAATAAAAAGAGAAAATGGTCTAGCTCCTCACTGAATATGAAGATGTCATAGCATGGAGCTATGAGGAATTGAAGACATATGAAACCTCAGTCATAGTGCACAACATCCCTCTAAAACTAGACTCCAAGCCTTTCTGGTAGTGATAGAGGCCCGTGAACCCTACTATGGAACCCTTAATTCAAAAGGAATTTCACAATTTTCTCGATGCCAGGATCATCTTTCCAATCTAGCATTCCACGTGTGTTGCGAGCCTAGTACCCATAAGAAAGAAAATTGGAGAGATTATATTGTGCGTGGATTTCCAAAACAATAACAAATCTTCTCAAAAGGACAATTACCCGCTCCCATCTCTTGACAAAGTACTACAAAAGGTCAATGGGTCTCAAATTATGTCATTTCTAGATAGCTACTCAGGCTACAACCAGGTGATGGTATAGGAAGAAGACAGGCTGAAAGTAGTGTTCACTACCAAATGGGGAACCTTCACCTACCATAGAATGCCTTTCAGACTGATTAACATCGGGGCCACTTTTTAGAGGGAAATGGAAATAGATTTCAAGGGATTAGTTGGGAGATGCATTATCATCTATATGGATGACCTCATAGTTTTCTCAAAACAAAGAGCCGACCACTTAAGTGACCTCCAAAAATGCCTTCAAAGATGCAGGAAATTCAGAATTTCCCTCAATTCCAAGAAATGTGTGTTTGGGGTAACTAAAGGAAAAATATTGGGACACATGATCTCCAAGAAGGGGATAGCCATAGATCCTAAAAGGGTAGAATCCATTCTAAAATTGACACCGCCGCACAGCCGTAGAGAGCTGAAATCTTTCTTTGAGAAGATCAACTTCGTAAGGAAGTTCATTAGTGGTTTCACAAAGATAGTAAAACCATTGAACAACATACTCAAGAAAGATGCCAAGATTGAATGGAATCTCCTAGCCAAGAAATATTTTGAGGAGATTAAGAATACAATCACTACAACACCGGTCTTGGTCATCCCGGACTACACTATCCCTTTTAAGGTTTACTCTTTTGCATCTGAGCACTCATGTGTAGGAATCCTCACGTAGAAGAAGAATAGTGAAGACAAGAGACCCATAGCTTTCTTGAGTTTCCCTTTTAAAGATGCTAAGCTTAGATATCCCAACTTGGATAAAAAAAAATTTCCCTTGTCAAAGCAGTGAAAAATTTCAGACATTACATCTTAAGAAGTAAATTCATTGGGGTAGTTCCAGACGCAATCGTGAAGTCCCTTTTGATGTAGAATGAGCTGGGAGAGCGGAGAGGAAAATGGATGGCCATCCTCCAAGAGTTTGACCTTGAAATCCAACCAATGAAACTAGTAAGGGGCCAAGGCCTAATGAAGCTGATCTCTGAGGTTGAAGAAAGATTAGTTTGCCAAACCTACACCGATCAAGGTTTGATCAGTGATGTATGGTACAAAGACATAGTGTATTATCTATTGCAAAACCGTTGCCTAGAGGAAATGAGTTATTCTTAGAGAAGATCCTTGAGAATCAAGAGAAGCTCCTACATGTTGAAAAATGGGCAACTGTATAAACGCAATTATGAAGGCCTATACCTAAGGTGCTTAGACAGACTCGAGGCCAAGAAAGTCCTAGAAAATTTCCATGACAAGTAAAAAATGGGACATGGGTTAGCTGATGCAATGAATCACCAAATCTTAAGGGTAGGATATTTATAGCCTACAATATTCAGAGACACCAGCGAACATGTGAGATCCTACCACACTTGCCAAACCAATGTGACTCGATAGAGAAACCCCGCAATGCCCTTACAACCAGTATATGAGGTATGCCCATTTTCCCAATGGGGCTTGGATTTTGTTTGAATGATTAAACCCCCTTCATCTGTAGGACACAAGTTCATCCTAATAGCTACTGACTACTACACATGATAAACAAAATCTCAAGCACTGAAGAATTGTACTATAGAGGTCATAACTAAATTGTTGGAGGAGTGCATCATAACCAGGTTTGGGATGCCATTTTATCTAGTATGTGACAATGCTCCCTCTTTTTCTTTAGCTTAATTCATGCAATGGGGCTTTGAGAATTAGGTAATCCTCAAGTTCTCTTCAAATTACTATCTACAAGGCAATGGTTTAGTAGAGTCTACAAACAAGAACTTAACGATAGTGATCAAACACCTCCTGGACGACAACCCCAGGGATTGGCATGCATAATTGAAATATGCTTTGTGGACTGATTGCATAAGGATCAAAAATACCCTGAGGACATCTCCATACCATCTGGTCTATGGCTTACAACCAGTCTTTCCTATGAACTTAAATATCCCAATCCATAGATTCATGGACCAATATGTGGGAGGGGAAGATTGAGTCCAAGTTTGGCTCATGAACCTCCTTAACCTAGAGGAAAAGCAAGCAATGCCTCTAGTGCATGTATCAAAACACCAAGTCATAGTCAAGAGGTGGTTTGACAAGAGAGCCACCATTAAAGCCTTCAGGATCTATGAACTTGTCCTCATGTGGGATAAGGCAAAAGAAAAGTCGGGCAACCACACCAAGTTCCAAAGACTATGGACAAGCCATTATCAAATATCAAAGATCCTAGGAGAAAACACTTTTAGGATCAACACATTGAATGGAGAGTTGATGCCATTTCTAGTCAACGAGAAATTCCTCAAACATCACTTTGAATCCTAAGTGGGAATACTTTCTATCCCTTGTACCATAGTTCCCCCTTTTCAGTTCTTTCCTTTCTTTTCTTTTTTTCACCCTCGCCATCAGTCCTTTCTTCCTTTCTTTTGTCAGGGCTCATTTGTTGTTTTGGGTTAGTGTGTTCTCAGATCCTCCAAGGTAGTCCATAAATTGAAGCAAGGGTATTTCTCATTCAATTCTCCGAAATAGATGTGCAATGCAAAGAACATTGTCCAAAAGGAAAAGTGATGATAGCTATCAATGATCAACAAGAAGAAGTTCAAGGCTTGGTCATCCTGATCATGAAATACACTAAAAGGAAACACTCGAAGAGAAATGGTTCCTTGAATTTTTGACAGTTGTGACCAATACTAGTGCATATATTTGGGTACCCACCGATCCCAGAACCCAGGTCTGAACAAATGCAAAGGCAGTGGCAAAAGAAAAGAGAATAGCTAAAGAGAGAAGAAAAGAAGCACACAAAAAGAAAAGCATCCCAAAGAGGCCACAAGTGTGAAATCTAGGTGGCATAGCCTAATCGTTGCCCAGATCAAATTAAATATGAAAAGAGGATTTCATTGGTATGGACCTAAACACATGGAGTACAAAAACATCTAGAGCTTAACACTTTTCAAAAGTACATGAAAGAAATAAAGTGATTGTCCAAAAGATAAAACTCTCAAAAAGAAAGAAAGCTACAACATAGCAGACAGAGTAGACTTGGGCGAGTATGGAAACCTCTACCAGGGCTATGAATGCTCAACTATTAGTAGAGCAAGGTTATACTTGGGATTTGGGGAAAACTTTTTCGGGGCGATGAATGCCTGACTGGAAGCAAAGCTCTTTTCGGGAAGCCTTGGTCTACTTGGCGAAGGTCGGGAGTCACTAGAAGATGTTCTGGTTACCACAATTGAAGTTCAAGGAATGGATACACATGAACACACACTGGAAACCCATGGAAAACCTTAGATTGGAAGTCATTTAAAGATTGATTGACACCAACACCTCTTGGCATTTCTCTACTGAAAAGTTACAACCCAGAATAGTAATGATGATAAATAAATTCCTTCGTCATTCCTCCTTTTTTCGGGGCTATTTGTTGTGGGTCCACAACACACACCCCATTTTTTGGTCCTCTAACCATGGGGACCCCCTTTATTTTTATTTTTTATTTTTTTTTGGTCTTGTTTTCCCCCTTTGAGTCCTCTCTCAATCAGCCTCAGAAGAACAGGCATCAGCATGGTTAGACAAGGAAAAGCACCTTTTTGGCCTTTTGGCCCTTTCAGTGTTTCGGGGGACCATAGTACTCTGAAACACTAAAATGGCCGAAAGGTTGAAAGTCAGTCCTTTTTCTTTTTTTGGCCTCCAAAAACACCAAAAGTCCAAAGGTGTCTACCTCTGAACTTTCAGTGTTTCAGACACCGAAACAACTAAAAATGATGACGTTAATGCCCGTAGGTTATAAATTGCGAAGGCCCCAATTCAAAATCACTTTGTGTTCTCAATTCTGATTTCCTTGGGAGCTTGTAGCTTCAAAAATTTTCACCCTTGGTCCTAAGATTGACTGCATGTGCACGCCTCCAGCTTTGTTGTGTCTTCCTCCCCGATCCTAGCCCCTCTGAGGTAGGTCTCGTTCGTTGCCTCGAGTTTTCTTTCTCCTCCTCTGGTTTCTTTTTAAGTTTTAGGGTTTTTTTACCTAGCACTTGTCTAGCCTAGGGCATTTAGATCTCCTTCTCCCCTGGTCTCTAAGGGCCTTTGGGCACCTTCATTTTGCAAGAGGTCTGTCCGTGTCAAGTCAGGGTTTTACCCTCTAGTTTTGTATTAGGGCTTTGTTTAGTCGTTACCTTTGCCATAGGTTTTTGGCCTTTGAAAGGCCAAAAAATGGGTCATGTGGTCATCTATCTTATTTTTGGAGCTTTGTCCCTTTTGATATTTTCAACCTTTGAAATGTCTGAAACACCGACAAGACCGAATCCCTGATAGATCTGAGTCTCTGAAACCTGGTCTTCAAGTTTTAGGATTTTTGGCATCCGCAAAACCTTTAGATTTTGGGATGCCAAAAGGTTAAAAAAAACTCACTTCAAATGATGGATTTTCGCACTTTCAGCCTTTTTGGCGACCGAAATAGTCTTCAGTGTCCAAAACCCTGAAAGTGTGAAAAACCTGCATTCTCGATGACTTAAAGAGTTTTTCTCTGTTTTCTTAGTTTAGTCAGGTTTCTTTCAATTTGTTTTTCAAATAAGATACTGATACTTGCATTTTTTATTATAGTAATGCCTAAGAAAAAGACTAATTCACCCATGAAGTACATGTACAAGGGGAACACTCCCCCTTCAAAGATTGGCAACAAGCATAGTGAAATCACCGATACTAATATCGGCAATGTGGATAGGGATGAATTCCTAGCAAGATGTGGCCAACTAGCTGGGAGATCAGAGGATTGTACCTCCCTGGTATTAGCAGGATTGGTCAGTGCATCAGCCCACCAAGTAGCCGTGTCCTCGCCTAAACTGATCATGACCTTGGAAAATCATTACGACTACGACAAAAGGGTGGTCCAGAATAGAGAGGGCCAAATAGTATTGGATATCAGGATAGATGTTATAGAAGATGTTTTTCATCTCCACAAAGGTGTGGACAAGTTCTATGACTTCTTCATAGAAAAGGGAAACTTATGGTTTATAAATAAAGCGGAGGAGGCTTATGAAATAGTCAAAAATCACTACCTCGAACAACCTCTCCCCAAAAATAAGCTGGACAAAATAGAATTAAGGAGAGGATACATGAAATATGACATCAAGGTAGCAATAACAATGATAAGCTGAGTATATAGGTTACCACAATCATTCCAACAGGAGAATTCAATGATTCTCCTTATAGAAAGACTCAGGGGTCATAGGTCTAGGTTCGACTGGGGAACCATCATCAGTGACAAGTTGAATAAACATTTGGTGGTGGTAAAACACAACCCTAAGTTTTATATGAATACTTATGTGGTGTACCTACTGGCAGCAAGGGAAGGTTACCTAGGACTCATAAAGAGAGGGAGTATAAATGATCCCAATGCATGGCCTCACATTGTATACCCCCAATTGCAGAAAAGGGAAAAAATGTCAGAAGATAGCCCAGATTATCGAATAGTCAATGATGCCTTCATTTTTGCAATCATCTGATTTATTGAGGGTGATTTTGTAAAAAGGATGTCAGAGGAAGCAACCGCCAAGGTGAGGGCCATAGGTGCCTATTACATACAATTTAGAACTTTCACATACATTCAGATAGCAGGATCAACTGTGAATCTAAAGAAGTTTCCTAGATATCCATCTGATTAGATAGTCATTTTGGAAATGGCCTGATAGCTCACAGATGCCTATGAACACATAAAACACAAGAAGAAGCACTGTTGGGATTTTCCCACCTCACTGGGACCATATACCCTATAGGACATGAAGGTCAGTAAATCTTTGGCCTTCGAATGGGATGACTGTTCCCTACAACTCTACAAAACAATGTGGCCTTGATTTGGCCCTATAGGCACATACAACCACATTATTGGCAAGTTCTACATTCATGAACCACACCTGAAGGATCACTAGATGAACTACATAGATGATCATGACGTCAGAATCTAGGATTATTGTAGAATGACTCTTACCTTGGCAAAAGAAGTCATAAATACCATTATTCCCCTGAAGGTTTGGGCGTATGATTCAGAAGAGGTCATAGAGGCCATCTATATAGATGAAAAGATATATGACCAACCCATCATGAACATTGAGGTCAACAAAGATGAAAATAATGACATAAATTTCTGGGCAAGGAACGTGATGAGAACAACAAAAGAATGGATTAAGAGGCCATACAAAATGAGCCCAATACCTATGATAACATTTATGGATCCACCCAAGAAGGTGGATAAACAACGTGGAGAGATAAATATAGTGCCACAATACAAGAAGGCACCACCACAAAATCCAAGCATGGTATATGGCCACAAACGTGCAGTAGAGTACAGATCAAACCCAAGGCCCAAGGCTCCTGAAAAAAGAATGACCAAATAGATAAATCCTCCCATAGGGAAAACATAGGTTGCACTAGATGAAAGGCCCTCTACTTCTGGACAAATCTCCTCCTATCACCAGAAAGGGAAGAAGACACACAAGAGGAAGAAAACTTCTACATCTCCCTGATTGGAAATCGTACAGGAAGACCCGTAAGGAGAGGAAGAGGAAGAGATTCCCCTAGTGAAAAGGACAAGGTCTCAAAAAAGGAGAGAAAAGGAGATTAGTCAAAAACAAAAGAAGGATCCTAAAGAGAAAGATAACCCCTTAGATGCTCTAGGATCAAACGAGTTCCACATATCAGACTTTGAAGGTCTACAAGGATTCTCGAACCAAGGCCAGGATACACTAGATTATACAACTGGATATGAAGTAGGTGGTCCTTCTCTTTTTCAACCAAAGGTAATCTTAACTCCAACTCCCACTCAATTTACTAATCTAAAGCCAAATACACCCAAGGTAGGAGATTATTCTAAAGTATATCAAGGTTCCAAAAATCAAGAGTCTCCAATCATCCAAGGGGTGACTACCAAGGAGCCTACAATAGAGATCAATATTTTTATAATGCCCCCTCACATTCCTACTCCACCAAATACTCTTCCATTTCCAATCCCAAATCTCCCAACACCTACTCCACCATCACCAAGCCCTTTGACTTACCACATCCTGACATTGGGAGGATCAATAACCAGAGAGGCTGCATCTGCCTTCAAAACCACAATGGAGGTTATGGCTGGTCTCAATACTAAAGCCTCAGTTAGTTCCTCAAGAGAGGAAGACAAAAGTCACGAGAAATAAGATGAGGCAATGCAAGATGGAGATAAGGAAAAAGAAGAAAGGGGAGAAGAAGAAGAACACCAAGGAAAAGAGAGTGAAGGGGAATAGAGACAAGAACAAGAAGAGGGGCTAGACAAAGAAGTGACTCCAGGGTCTCAAAATTTAGATTCAATTCTTCAAATTACCCCATATGAGCTGGTCACTGCATCTAGTAGACCCACCTAGTTTACCAAAGAAATCAAGTCTAGGAGAAGAACCTTTTAAGATGAAGATGATGGGGAGAACATGGATATAGTATCCTTAGGGAAATCCTTTCATCAGAAAAAAATCATATTACCAGCACAGATGATGTCCTATGTCACGCAGGATAGGGGACACTGGAAGGCATAGGTTGTAGTCCCATCCGCCAACACCTCTCAAACTTAAACTACTTTGGAAGTCTATACATTTGAAGAGATAGATTTGGGGGAACCTACTAGGGAAGGGAGGAAGACACTAGCAGCCTTAGGGCTCAAACATGCTCTAGATTTTATGAGTAAGGATGAAGAGACTGTAAAGGCCTTGACATAACAAAATTAATCCTTGAAGAGGTTCATCCATAAAATGGTTGGTCCCATCGACCCTAACTACCCAGAGGCCTCACTACAGGCAGCGTTGGATAAAAGAAACACTCCAGACTTACCGACAGGTTTAACCCCCTCCTTCATCAAAGAAAGTGTTGATTGGAAGGAGGATTTTGAGAAATATGGGGAAGGTGTCATCAATCAAATATTCAGACCTTATAGGGTTATTCTAGTGGAGGCTACAAATCTAATAGATTTGATGACAGATGATGGTGGCCTAGAATCTAAGACCAATAAATAGAGAGCCGCCCTCCAGGATTTACAGATCATCAGAAAACAACACTTCCAAATCCTGGTAAGGATATATGAAGGTGAGGAGCTAGACAAATTTGAGACATGGATCAAGTGCATAACTAAGATAATTAACATTTATGAGAAATGTCAAGCTTCCATATTAGATAAACAGAAAGAAGTCTTGGAATGGGTGGAGGATATAGATGCTTTCTTCACCGTGGTTGGATTTGATTTATACCAAGATGAAGATAAACATGTCTTACGATAATCCAAAGAAGTGGTCCAATAATTTAGGGACATCATGGTAGGTGCAAGGATCAAGGAAGCCCTACAACAATTATCTTATTCAAAGGAAGAAATGATGAAGATGACCAATCACGTAGAAAAGATCTAGTTCTTCACTTATGAGCTAACAACCTTCAAAGAAAAGTAGGAACAGAGGGTTAACAGGGAAAAAAGGAAGGAGATTAACTACGAAGAAGTTTGGGAGATCATACAAAGGCTCTGGGCTACACACCTAGAGGTATTCCCAAATTGACCCCTTGGACCACAGAGCAGTTTTGAAGAAGAAATCTCCAACACTTAAAAGATTTCCTTAAGGCAGGTTTGAAAGTTTTTAGCCTTTCGGCCTTTTGGCCCCACCAACAACCCAATTCTTCGGCCTTTCAACCTTTCAGGATTTTTTGCCTTATGTCCCTACAGAGTATTTGGCCTTTCAACCCTCAAAGTTTTTGGCCCTTTCGGCCCTCTGAGTTTTTGGTTGTTTTTGGCCTTCTACATATTTCGGCCTTTTCAGCCTCTGACAAGTCCAAAATTTGGACCAAAGTTTTGATGGTAAACACTTAGAATTTTTTGACACAAAAAAGTTTCAAAGTAGAGGTCGGGATCCAAAAAAATTGGGTGTTTCCAGCGAGATCAAATTTTTGCACACTAGTTGAACTCTAGATCTAATTGATGGTCAGCTTGAATTCATTTTGGAGGGACTAAGGGTCCATTATTAGTCTCCACTACCAACAAAGCTTCCAGATGAAGATTCCAAGAAAGACTCCCAGAAACAAGAAGAAGATTCCAAGTTTTTACGAGAAACCCTCCTTTTCTCTTTCTTCTTGGCAAGTTTGACCCTCCTTGCATAGGAAAAATGATTGTAAATGGATTCTTGGATCCACGCAAGTTATCTAGTGTCAGTTAAGAATAGTTTCCCTATCACAAAGTTTTATTTTAGTTTATTTTTCTCTCTGATGCCCTAAATTTGGAATTCAAAGTTGTGGATCAAATAATATATATTGTAATCACAAATCAATGTAAAGGGTCAAATTCCTAATGCAATAAAGATATACATTTGGTGCTTCATTCATGGTCTGTGAATTGCTGCTATCTATGCAAAATTGTTGAATGCATTATTCATTATTTTCAGAGAGCCTCTTTTTTATTGTGTTTTGAATTTTCATTTCTTTTAGTTGGAGTTTGTTGTTGTTTGCTTTACCTTACTGTGATGAATGCATGGAAGAGATCATATTTGGGCTTAACGATAAATCTATCTTATGGGTGCACACATCTTGGTGGCTTTATGATCTGATCTATTTTGAAAATATTGCACGAGTGAATACATCTTCTCTCCAAATGCTTACATCTGTGAGGTAGTGAATTGTGACTTGGTTTGGTTCATGCTTCGTGGGTTTACACCAAATCTCTCCCATCATTCAATTCACAAGGAAGGGTTTACAAATGGTTTATGTCTGTAGGATTTCACTTTTAGTCATTTTCTTACTTTCTTGTTACTCTACTTGTTCTGATTAAGTAAAAACAGGTTTTACAAGGACCCAAAACCATTACAAAAAACCAACGAGTTCAGCAGGTTTTACAAGGACCTGCAACCTAGAGTTTAAAGATAAATAGTATAAAATAGAAATAGCTATGCCTAAGCACCAAAAAAGGAAGGAACAGAAAAACAATGAACCAAACAGAAAAAATCCCAAAGAAACAACAGAAGACAGCAGGGACATCAAAAAATCCAACCAGGAAAGCAAAACGAACAGCTACATCTCTTTTACCAGCTCCTCAGCAATGAACAGCTACATCTCTTTTACCAGCTCCTCAGCTTCGAGGACCATGATTTGCATTTTTTTGACTGAAGTTTTCAGCTCCTCTATTTCTTTGTCCTTAGGACTCTTTTTCTTGGCGCTGGCTCTGGTACGCGATCCCAGTCCCGTATTCTCCACTATACTGCCATCTTTATCCTTGTTGATCCTTTCCAGTTTATGCATAAGAATTTGCGCATGACCACAGTAGGCTTTTAGGCTTATGAGACATTGTTCCCCTATTTTTTTAACTGATGCCTCCAGTCTTTTAACTTTTTTATGCAAAATCTTAATTTCTTCCTCCTTGTTATCCTTTTCCATCCTGTCTTTAATATGTTTGATTTGTTTCTCCATGGTTTCCACCTTGTTGGCATACTCAGCCTGAGCTTCCGAATTGCCAACAACTTCTTTCATTTCCTTCAGACACTCTACCACAGGTTTTTCCCCAATCCCCAATCTGTTGAGAATTTTAATGTCCTCCTGTGTTTTGTCAACTTGATTTTTCAAAATAACCTGATCATTAAACATATTATTAATAAACCCAAAAAAACCCTCGATAATTCCTTTATTGTCTTTCTTATTAAGATCCCCTTTTTCCAGATTTTCACGATAGTCCTTAAACCTAGAATCAACATCTTTATTCTAGTCCAGAAAGTCTACCCCCTTCTGAGTATCAATCTTCAGCTCCCTCGATTTGTTCACAGTATCCTCTTTTTCATTTTCTCTATTATCTTTATCCTTAGTCTTCCTCTGAATAGGGGTAGTGTCTTCCTCGTCATAAGTAAGAACAATTCTTTTCCTGCTAGTGTTATTGTTTCTACGAGTTTCCTTCCCCTCAGCTCTTTTCCTTTTTTTACCCTCCATTTTAGTAGTTTCGTTATCAGTCTCAGTTTCAGAATCCCCAGTCTGGGTATTCTTCTGTTTCTTATTTTTATTTACGACCCCAATTTCAATCTCAGTCTCTGAATCAACAATCTGGGTTTTCTTCTGAGTTTTCATTTTTCCTTTTTGTTTTCTACTGTCTCCCTCGCATTCCTCATCACTTTCTTCAGTTTCCGACCCATCATAGCTAGATTTCTTATTCTTTTTAGGAATACCCCTTTTCTTATTTTTAGGAGTAGAGAAGCCTCTTTCCTCTCCTTCACTTTCCATATTTTCTTCAAACATGCTACACTCCTCCTCCCCTTATGTTTCTTCCGCATCCTTAAGTTTCTTCTTCTCCACTGACCTTACCAGTTTTTAAGCTTTCAACACCTCATAAACAAGCAACATGAGTCCTTGGTGAGAAGCATGGTCCCCCTTGGGATCTTTCTGATAACTAGTGATAGTAGCTTCTAACAAACTGAGCAAGTAGTAAGGTAAGCTAATTTTCACCTAATGTCTAAAGTGATTTAATAGCATAAAATGGTGCCCAGTCGCTCTAGTAAACCTACCATCCAGGGTTATATAGCTAATGAGGATATACAGAACATACCTCCAAGGTCTGGAAATGCGCTTAGGGTTATGGTAGGATGTGTCAATCTTCACCAATCTGTTCCTCTCTTTCTCATTAACCAAAAAAGTCTCCCAGGCTTTGTCAGAAATCAACCTGTCACGGTAAAAATTAATACCCTCCGTCCCCATTCCCATGGCTTCAACAACGACAGTCTCCATAATTTCCATGTACTCATCATCCACTAAAATCTTGCCCTTCTTCCATGTTTTCTCGAAAATCCTAGTAATATTAGGATTTCCCCCATGCAGTCACTCCAAATAAACAGCAAGGCCTCCCTCTTTCACAATCTTCCACACTTCCTCATTCTTTTTCCACTTGCTACAGCTAACTGGTTCAATACGCTTCTTGTTACCTACCATATTCTCTCTGTAATTTCTGTAAATTTTGTTCTTGACGCTACAAATAATGCCAGAATGAGCTTTTCGATAACAAAAAAAGACCCATAAAGCGTGTCATCTCCAACTTAAAATCATTGCCTTATACTGCCGCCTTTGAAGGCCATTATGACACATCACCTGAATATAATTGGAATTAAAATAACTTTCCATTGATGATGACTTTCTGACGACTCCTCTGGTGCTCGTCCTCGAGCATTAATTTTACTTCAATTGGCATATTGTTTCCATCATTCCACTGATCCACCTCATCAATTTTTCATGTGTGATTTTCCGCCCAGTCAGCAACACCATTGGCTTCACGATAATTATGAGTTATTATGCAACACTCAAAAGAATTAATTATCTCCTTTGCTTTTTGAATTGTATTGTATACAGTCCAAGACGCGGGAAACTCATTGTTTAAACAATTTATAATGTTAAGAGAATCCCCTTCGACCCAAACTTTAGTACATCCTTTCTCTTTAGCATAATTAACACCTTGGAGAGCTGTGCAAGCTTCTGCAATATGATTAGTTTGATGACCAATAGGAATGGTTTTAATGCCAATACACACACCATTTTCATTTCTGATAACTATTCCACAGCCAGCCACCCCTGGGTTGCCCTTAGAGGCCCCATCGAAATTAACTTTCTGCCAGCCCTTAGGAGGACAGTCCCATCTAGCATCTTCTCTTTTACCCTTTATAATCTTATTGTTAGGTTTACCACTCAAATTCCAATTTTTAAGCACTGATAGGTCATTCTCCTGTTTTGATTCTGCAACTTCATCCTGCAGCATAACATTCTCTCTTATACCTCTTTTAATCTTGTAGTAGACTTCCTTTTCCTTGGTGCTTTTGTCCCTAAAAAGTCTATCATTTCTTGTTACTCTACTTGTTACTCTCTTCTGTCTTTCAAATTCTTAAATCTAACACCTTGGAAAATATAAAATTGCACTTTATTTACCAAAACCCCCATATTTGTTAAAACGGAAAATACCAAAAAGAACTAAAGTATTTTGCAGTTTGATGTCTTGAAAATACCAGCAAATGCCTCCTCATGAACATTCACATTTATCTTTAACTAAGTAACCAAGTAGGTTGTGACCCAACCCTGGAGAACCTTGGGAACAACCTTTTTATTCTTTCAAGAGAGGATATCAAATTCTCAAGATCCTAGCAAGTTGGCTTGTGTCAAAACAACGCTCAACAAAACCCTTGTGGAGGATTCGAATCCTTGGATCCACAAGTATGGATGCTCCAAGTGAATTTAGAATGTAAGATGTATAATTTAGGATGTCTCAAATCAATTTTCTTTAGATCTTCAACACCAATCTTGAATGGATCTTGGAATAGGAAGAAGTTTGTATGGATGTGGATGGAGAAATCTTCAACAAGAGAGCTCCATAGAGTTTTGAATCCTTCAATGGATACCAATGGATCTCCTTGATTAATTTAATGTTGTAATGTGCTTGAATGCTTGAATTCTTGAGTGTAGATGATTCCTTCAATAGATTATCCTTTTATAGATCTTGATATTCTTGTCTTGATATGCTTGTCTTCAGTCCTTAGTGCTTGTGATTAGAAAATGAGAGGAAAAAGGATTCCTTATATAAAAGTCTAGGAAAAAATATTATAGAGAGGCTGACATAGGAGAATTAAATTCCAATGAGTCTCATACCGCTCGAAGTGGACCTATATTAAATATCATTTTAAGAGTCGTTACTTCGAAGACCGAAACAGCCGACCCAGAAGCGAGAATTAAATCTTTCCAAACCCCGACATCTGGAAACTTTGGAAACTTGAAATTTGGACCCTAGGTCAGGGTCAAGGTCAACCCTAACCTAGGTCAGGGTTGAGATCAACCTTGAACCTAAGGTCAAGAACCTAAAAATTACAGAGAAGGATGCCAGAAACAGGTCAAAGAGAAGTGGAAAATAGGGTAGAATAGGGGAAAAGGCAGATCCAAGTCAAAGACCCATTCAAGGAATTTGATATGACCCCAAACCACTTACTCGGAGGGCTAAACCAGCCCTAAATTGAAGTGATTTCATTTTACAATGATACATTTAGCCCCCACTTTAGCAAGAGTATGGACTCAATGCAAGCTCTTGGTAAAGGAGATCACAAAGGAAAGATGATCTTATTGAAATCTAAGAGACAAAGCAATCCTCAAGCCCCCAAGGACTCAAGTATTTTTCAACCCCAAGATTACAATAAGAGAGACATTACCAATCAAAGAAAAAGAAAGAGAGGGGTGGATAGCTCGCCCAGTAAGATGTGTGTATCTCACTGTGAACCAAAAAAAGGATAGGATGGCCCACCAAGCAAGCACTTGATAGTCAACCCATAAAGTTGTGCGCCTTTTGGCAGATTTGTGCATGTATGTAGTGCATCTTCTAACAGATTTTATGAAGTACCCATGGATTCGTATCCTCGTATCACCATGGTATAAATTTGTAAAATGAGTATGTCTTCGGGATTTAGCAACTTATGTGTGTTACCTTCAGAGGATTTAGCATGTTTCAAAGCAAAAGGTTAGAACAAAAATGCATAATATAGAATGAGGGAGGCTGTATATATGTGTACGCCTCTCTCTCCGGTTTCCCACAGCTTTCCAAGGGCAGGGGTTAGTAGCCAAGGTTCACAAGTGCATGCAAATCTATTAAGCAATAAGTACTAAACGAAATGATCGAAACGCAAGCAATAAA
>MU225296.1:168510-179143 GCA_018584345.1 Thuja plicata | reverse complement strand
ATCTAGATCAAGGATTAGCATAAATCCATAAAAATGATAAGGATAGAAAAGAGCACAACATGCTCTATAATTCCATCACAGAAAGTTGTCCACCATCTCTACACCATTCCCTAGAAGTGGTATAGTGCAATTCCACCTGTTGGTGCTCAAATCAAAATATTGGATTTCCTATGGATTTTTCCTATCCAATGAAGAGAAACCCAAGTGATTTTCCAACTGACAAGGTTTCAACCAATTCAAGTTTCAACCTTCTGCAATTTTGGCTCTACAGAACCAAGGCTGGTAGGCCTATACCCTAGACTTATTTCCCAAATATTTAAGGGATTTTTAGAGTAGATTAAATGTGTTCCAAACTTATTTCTCTCAGAGTATGGAAAATTACTCATGAGATCCTTAAACTAAAATAAATATACTATCAAATGTTAAATGTAATGCTGAAAATATTGAAGGAATGCTAATGGATGCAAAATATAAACTGAATAGAGAAGATGGATATAATATCTCAAAAATATAAATAGTGAACTAATGACCATAATCCGATAGGCAAAAAAGACCAATGCCTTAATCGACCATGGGAAATAGAGTTTCTATCATTCCAATCTTATGTTCAACCACTTGGTATCAGAGCCAACATTTCGGTTAGTAATAACTGAGAGGGGGGGGGGTGAATTAGTGGCCTAAAAAATATTTCAATAATCAACCCTTAAAATTTAGTACCACAATATTAAGCCTCTAGTTATCTTCAGTCCTATAAGATGAATGCTTCCAATTACTATTATCAAATTACTACTGCTCGAAATTCTTTGTAAAAACTTCTACTGTATGTTTACCGAATAGCAATTTGTTAATTTATCGAAAGACACTAAATTATCTACAGTATACCAATCAATCCAATTAAGCTACGTGTAATGAAAAAAACTAAAGTAATGACTCATAAATAGATTGACACATGGATTTTTAACGTGGAAACCCTGTTAAGGAAAAAACCACTTGGGACCGGTAACATAAAATTTTCACTCTTCTGAAGTGAGCTCGGTGAAGAGCCAACCCTATTAAAGGTTACAAACACATTGTTAGGTGTGACCTTGTTAGAGGATTTAAAAGTTTAGTCTGTCACTTGATATCATGAATCTCTATGCTACCTTCCTTTTCCAAACTCTTCTGGTTTTTCAAATGGTATCTGAAATATCTATGTTATCTTCATGATCAAACTTTTTGATACTCCTTGGGATGTATCTCAATATACAAAGGATCCTAAAATCCTGCTCAGTTAATAGACTTTCTGAATCAAAGGTTAAACTAAAACAGTATGATCTGATCACATATACAACTCATACTTGCAGATTTTCAAATCTATTGTAATCTCAAAAAAATTATCTGATCAATATATCTATGTTAATACCTTTGCTCCTCTTTGATTATGCTCGGTGATGTTGTGCTTTTTTTCTCAATATCCACAAAAAATTTATCTCTTTCCTCATCTTGATTGATCAGGACTATGTGAAGTTGCTCTTCATCAGTTTCTCTTTAGCATTCTCTTCTTTATTTATTCACCCACACAATTTGTAATGAATTGAGTTGTCTCTTTATAGACATGATATCACCATTGTTAGGTTTTTGATTTTCTTGATCTTGGAGCGATCCACAATCTTAGCCAATTAGATTTAAATCAAAACTCTTGTTTTATCTCGCAGAGATCTTCTTGCCAACTGGACAAAACAACTTTAAATCATTTACTTATCTATGAATTATCTTGTCGATGAAGACAATGATAACTACTAGTTAAGTCTATATATAGCTCTTCCAACTAGATTTTTTTTTTTGAACTTCAGTTATTTTTGGTGTTCTAACTCTTTGATAGCTTCGGTCAACACTTTAGTTCTCCTCAGGCTTCTCCATCAGTTTACACTATGTTTTTGGTCATCATTTATGCTTGATTCTTCTCTTCAGTAATGTTCATCAGTGTTCTTGCTTGAGTATCACTATGACTTGACTATCGGTGATCTCTGTCCATTGGGTTCTACTGATCATCGATGTTTGAAGTCACATACTGAATACTTGTCTTTTCATTGCTGAAAGCATAATATTTTATCTCTTTGATCCTCTGAATTGTTTGACACTTTGATTATAACCAATTAGATTATATCAAGTTGACATCAATGAAAATACAATCCATTAACTGATTTAACATCTTGCATTATCTTTCTATATTCGGTGATCAACTTAACATCTTCAAACATTCAATNNGTTACATGTCATCAATCTCTCCCTTTGGCATTGATGGCAACATACTACATTATCATACTATACTATCACTAATACAATATGAAATATATAGTTTCATCAAGCTTTCCTAATGTAACTATTACAAATGTCTGGCTCTCGGTAAGCTCAAATAGCTTATATTTGTCTCTTGCAGAGTGGTTTTCTTCAATCTTCAATCCCTTCATTGGATAGATGTATCATTAGATATCTTTGTTTTGATATGTTCTCTACCTTGACTGGTCCTCTTCTTGATAATCTTTTTTTCCTTTGACAGCATTGAGTCATCCCTTTGTATGAACCCTCTCCCTTTGTTACTTCTCTCCCTTAGATAGATATTTCATATGTAATCAATTTCTCTCCCTTAGAATATTGATTAACTCTTCTTCTTCTTCTTTCTAAGTCTCAGGAACTTCTCTTCATGGATAATGATATAATTTTTTTTATCAATGAGATAACCTCTCCCTTATGATGACGAAATAATCTCTCCCTTTATGACAATGAGATCATCTTTCCCTTTATATGATCTCTCCCTTTATATGATAATGAAATAATCTCTCCCTTTGACAACAATGCCAAAAAAAAATAATCATCTATATCATGTTTCATCCCTTACATAATATATTCCTTGAATTTCCCTATCCATCAATAATACAATGTCTCTGGCATTTGGTGTAGATTTGTACCTTGCTGTGTATAGATGTATCTGTTGTTGTTTATCACAATGTTTGCATCAACATGAATGATATTCAAGTTATGTGTAGGCTGATGCAACCTCCTAGTCAGCTTACTAACCGATAGACAAGGTTTGAACCCCTAGTCTCTATGTCAAGTACTCAAAAGTATCCTTCAGTAATGGCTTGCTGAATATATTAGCTAACTATTCCTTTGATTGAACATATTCCAGTGTCACTTCCTTTGCTTGCACCTGTTCTATAAGATAGTGATACTTGATAGCAATATGTTTAGTCTTAGCATGCATGACTAGATTCTTAGAAATGTTAATTGCACTAGTATTATCACAGTAGATAACTAATGGTTCTATAATATTTATATTCATACCTTCTAGAAATTGTTTGATCCATGCAATATTGGGGTAATTTGTAGCAGAAACTACATACTCTTCTTCTGCATTACGCTAAGAGATGCATCCTTGCTTCTTGCTTATCCATGTGACAAGTTTGTCACCCATGAAGAATGCTCCTCTAGTTGTGCTATTTTGGTCATCAATGTTACCAGCCCAATCAACATCTGTATAGACTTGTAACTCAAATTTTCCTTCTCTTTTGTACCATAAGACATAGTCCTTGGTGTTCTTCAGATATCTCAGAATTCTTTTGACAACAGTCATATGTGATTCTTTGTGATTAGCAAATAATCTTGC
The DNA here is from genome assembly GCA_018584345.1 of Thuja plicata. Classification (NCBI taxonomy): domain Eukaryota; kingdom Viridiplantae; phylum Streptophyta; class Pinopsida; order Cupressales; family Cupressaceae; genus Thuja; species Thuja plicata. Next base: position 175,497 of record MU225296.1, on the reverse strand, counting down.
AACTATTCCCACTACATGTGCTATATCTGGTCTGGTATGAACAAAATACATCAATTTTCCAATCATAGATCTATACAAGGTTTGGTTTACCTCATTGGTTGTCTTCTTTTGTTAGCTTACATCCAGTAGCCATCAGTGTTCCAACTGGTTTGGAATCTTCTATCTTGAATATCTTCGTCACTTCCTTGATGTATTTGGACTAAGTGATATAAATTCCTACATCTTGTTGAAGAATATATAGACCAAGAAAGAATTTGATCTCCCCAAACATAGACATTTCAAATTCCTTGTTCATTTCATTAGAAAAAGATTTGCATAACAATTCATTTCCCCCAAAAAAGATATCATCAACAAAAATTTCAGCAATTAGAATATTACCATGAGTATCTTCTTTTAAGTACAGATTGCTATTTTCACTTGTTCTAACTAACTTTATGCTAATAATATAGGAGTGAAGTCTTTTATACCAAGTTCTAGGTGCTTGTTTTAATCCATACACTACTTTGTGTAGTCTACATACCATGTTTCTCTTATTTGGATCAACAAACCCTTCTGGTTGTTCAATGTATACCTCTTCTTCAAGTATTCCATTTAGGAATGCATATTTTACATCCATCTGGTATACCTTGAATCCTTTAAATAAAACATAAGCAAGTAAGATTATAACTCCTTCTAGTCTAGAAATGGGTGCAAAGGTTTCTCCATAATAAATACCTTCTTCTTGTGCATATCCCTTGCATACTAATCTTGCTTTGTTTCTAGTGACTTCTCCATTCTCATTCAGCTTGTTTCTAAATATCCATTCGGTACCGATGAAATTCTTGTCATTTTATCTTGGTACTAGTGTCCATGTACTATTCTTCTCAATCTTTTCTATTTCTTTATTCATAGCACTAACCCATTCTTCATTTTCAAGTGCATTATAAATAGATTTAGGCTCAAAATCATAAAGTAAACATCTTGTGTTCAGTGACTTACTTCTTGTTGTTGTTCTAGCCTTCTTGTCTCCTATGATTTGATTTTGTGGATGATGTCTTCTGACATACTTGGCAAGTTTTGGTTCAGATCTGTGTTCATCATTCTTATCAGCTTCTTGACCTTCATTCTGATCTCCATCGCTCGAAACATCATCTTGAGGATTTTCCTGATTTTCAGTGTTTGCAGCCTAATGCTCAGTTTCATTGATCTATTTCTCAGGAGTGATACAATGTTTCTTGGGTAGAGTGTCAGGTTCTGTATAAACAAACCTATTGTAGTCCTCTATTTCCCTTTTTCTTTCCTTATCATTATTTTCTGCAAATTCATTTATTTTCACATTTGCACTTTTGATGATTTTGTTAGATGACTTGTTAAGACATTTATAAGCCTTGTTTTTGGTTGAATATCTTAGGAAGATACCTTCATCACTTTTGCAGTCAAATTTTCCATTTCTATCATCCTTCAAAATATAAAATTGACTACCAAAGATTCTGAAGTAACTTACATTGGGTGTATAACCATACCAAAGCTCATATGGTGTCTTCTTTGTGTCCTTATTCAATTGTACTATGTTTAATGTGTAGATAGTAGTACTGACAGCTTTTGTCCAAAAAGTTTGAGTGATTCTTTTCTCAATCATCAATTTTCTTGCACAATAAATAATTGATCTGTTTCTCCTCTCAGCAATGCCATTTTGCTATGGTGTTCTTGGTGCAAAAACATGTCTTTTAATTCCATGCTCATTGAAATAGTTAGTGAATTCATCTAAAGTAAATTCCCCTCCTTTATCTGACCTTAAGCACTTCCATTTCTTTTCACTTTATTTTTCTACCATAGCCTTATACCATTTAAACATCTTCAATGCTTCTGATTTATCTTTTAAAAACATTACTATTATCATTCTAGAATAATCATCAACAAAGACAATAAAATACTTGTCTCCATAGTAGCTCTTTGTCCTCATGGGTCCACATAGACATGTATGGACTAATTCTAGAATTGCATTAGATGTATGGGTTTTAATCTTGAAACTAGACTTTTTCATCTTACCTTTTTGACAATTTTTGTACATGATATGCTCGAGCTTGGTCATGCTCGGTAAGCCTCTGACATTCCTTTTTTTTCTTATCTTTATCATGTTGTCAAAGTTCACATGACACAATATTTTGTGCCATAGCCATATGTCTTCATTTCTAGCCATCAAACAAGTAGTGTTAATATCATCAAGATAGAAAAAGTTACCTTTTTTCTGCTCACCAGTACCAATCAACCTTCCTAATTCATTGAAGATATTTTACTTCTTATTTTCAAATGCTACTCTATGACCTAAATTCTTCAGCTATGAAATACTTAAAAAATTGCAATTCAATCCTTTTACCCAGTATGCATTTTCACATTTAATCAGTTTCTTCAACATTATGGTTCCTTTACCTTCGACTAGACAGGGTGTATCATTTCCTATTCTCACTGAACCACCATTATAGTGTTCAAAATTATCAAACTTTTGTTTGTCACCAGTCATATGGTGAGTTCAGCCACTATCTATGATCCAGACATCACTTTTACTAACTTTAGATATGAGTGCACTTTCTACATACCTTTCTTCATCTTCATCTGAATCATCCTTCATAGCTACAAATACCATCTCAATGTCTTCTTCAAATTTGGTGTCAGTGTCATTAGTTATGTTCTCAGCTAGGTAACAAGATTTCTTCCCTTTGTCCTTGTAGTCTCAGGTATCTCTCTTGTTAGATTGTCATTTTCTTCGGTAATCCCTATTATCACCTCTATCAAACTTCTTCTCATATGATCTGTCATCTTTTCTTCTATTTGGACATCTTGCAGCAAAGTGTCCAACCTCTTTACAATTGAAACATACAAGTGGTAATTTACCTTTGTATTTTCCTTTGCCTCTCTGCAATCTTCTTTCCATTAGTGCTTCAATCTCATCAAGTCATTGTTCTTCATTATCACTTTCACTATCATTTATAATAGCATGTCTATGACTTGAATTACTTATCTTTAAAGAAGAGTTCAATGCAGATTCTATAGATGGTAAGACACTATTGTCAAATTTATTCATCTTAAATAAAACTAGTCTACCAATCAGACTGTCTAGATTAACTATATTGTTTGCAACCACTCTCATTTCTTTAATAGAAGAAACTCTAATAGCATATATAGGAAGTAAGGGTCTAAATATTTTACTTACCACTGTCTCTTCTTCAAGTGTACCTCCAACTCCTTGGATAGCATTGACTACTTCTTTGATTCCACAGCTGTATTAAGTGATATTTTCTCCTTCTTTCATCCTTAGGTCATCAAACCTCCCTCTTAGGATTTCTACCTTTGCTCTTAGTACATTGGCATCTCCTCCATGTACTAGCTTCAACTTATCCCACATTTTCTTAGCAGAGGTGCATTTTTTGACATCTTCAAACTCAGCATTGGAGAGCGATGATGCAAGTTATATCATCATGCAGTTATGCTCATGCTTCAATATTAATTGCACAAGAGTGTGAGGTATTATAGTCAACACATATTCAGTATCTAAGTATTGAACAATATCATTTCTAATACCTTATAAGTGGAGTCTTATTCTACTTTTCCATGATTCAAAGTTGTCTTTATTCAACTTGGGCACATCTCGTCTGTTCATCTTGTGATCTTTTGCTTGAGCTATTAAAATCCCTTTCTTAGCACACAAGCTTTGATACCAATTGTCAGTAATAACTGAGAGGGGGGGTGAATCAGTGGCCTCAAAAATATTTCAATAATCAACCCTTAAAACTTAGTACCACAATATTAAGCCTCTAGTTATCTTCAGTCCTATAAGATGAATGCCTCCAATTACTATTATCAAATTAATACTGCTCGGAATGCTTTGTAAAACCTTCTACTGTATGTTTATCTAATAATAGTCTATTAATTTACCGAAAGACAGTAAATTATCTAGAGTATACTAATCAATCCAGTTAAGCTATGTGTAATGCAAAACACTAAAGTAATGACTCATAAACACATTGACACATTGATTTTTAATGTGGAAACTATGTTAAGGGAAAAACCACTTGGGACCGGTAACCCAAAATTTTCACTCTTCTGAATTGAGCTCGGTGAAGAACCAACCCTGTTAAAGGTTACAAACACACTTTTAGGTGTGACCTTGTTAGAGGATTTAAAATTTTAGTCTGTCACTTGACATCGGGCATCTCTATGCTACCTTGTCTAAACTCTTCTGGTTTTTCAAATGGTATCTGGCATTTCTATGCTATCTTCATGATCAAATTTTTTGATACTCCTTGGGATGTATATTAATATAGAAAGGATCTTTAAATATTTCTTAGTTAAGAGACCTTCTGAATCAATGGTTAAACTAAAACAGTATGATCTGTTCACATATACAAATTATACCTGTAGTTTTTCAGATCTATTATAATATCACAAAACTTATCTAATCAATATATCTTTGTTAATACCTTTTCTCCACATTGATTCTACTCAGTGATGTTGTGCTCTGTTGCTTGGTGTCTATAGAAAAACTTTAGCTCTTTCCTCAGCCTAATTGATTAGGACTGTATGAAGTTGCTCTTCATCAGTTTCTCTTTAGCATCCTCTTCTTTATTTATTTACCCACACAATTCGTAATGAATTGAGTTGTCTCTTTATAGAAATATATCACCATTGTTAGGCTCTTGATTTTCTTGATCTTGGTGTGATCCATAATCTTAGCCAATTAGATTTAAAGAAAAAATACTATTTTATCTCACAGAGATCTTCTTGCCAACTGGACAAAACAACTTTAAATCATTTACTTATCTTTGGCTTATCTTGTCGATGAAAACAATGATAACTACCAGTTAAGTCTATATTTAGCTCTGCCAGCTAGATATTTTGTCATTTCTGAACTTCATTTATTTTTAGTGTTCTAACTCTTTGATAACTTTGGTCAACCTTCCAGTTCTCCTCGGGCTTCTCCATCAGTTTACACTATGTTTTTGGCTGTCGATTATGCTTCATTCTACTCATCGGTAATGCTCGTCGTTGTTCTTGCTCGGGTATCACTATGACTTGACTTTCAGTGATCTCTGTCCATCAGGTTCTATTGTATGTCAGTGTTTGAAGTCACATACTAAATACTTGTCTTTTATGCATTACTGAAAGCATAATCTTTTATCTCTTTGATCATCTGAAGTCTTTGATACTTAGATTATAACCGATTAGATTATATCAAGTTGACATCAATGACAATATAATCCATTAACTGATTTAATATCGTGCATTATCTTTTTGCATTTTGGTGATCAACTTAACATCTTCAAACATTCAATCAGTTACATGTCATCAGTTTCTACACTGGGAGCTTTGTGAAATTTGTATGCCCATTAGTTGTCTTGTTGGTTTAAAACCTTGAAACAAACATCGACATAAAATTATGATGTATTTAAAACCATTGCTTTGTGATTATTTATTTCCTTTTGATGTTATTTTTTTTGGTTTTGAGTTGTTGTTGGTTGTCTGGTTGATTCAGGAATCATGCCTGAGACTAGATCTACAAGAGGAGGTGGTAGTAGAGGGGGTTGTTATTCTTGTTGGCAGCTTGGTCACATTGCAGCCAATTGTCCTCAGCTTGCATCGCAGTTCTTAGGATAGAGGTCAGTAGCTTCTAAGCCTATAGTTGGGAATGTTGGTATGTCTCATGGAGCATATGCAGCATTTGATCATCCTCCAACTGTGTATCATGATCCTTTGAGTGGGGTTGCGAGTAGAGGACCAGAAACTAGTTTTCACATTCTTGCACTAGGGAATGATCCCCAGTGTTTGATTCAGAGATCAAAGAAGGGTCCTATGGGACCCACACATTGAGTCTTTTTGGACTTGGTTTGATGCTTTGATTTGAGAGATTCATATCTCTATCTTTGTTGTAGGCTTCCAGGAGTAAGCCTAGTTTTAGGGGAGGAGGATGTAATACCCACCCCTTAGTTTTCTTTTCAGTTTATGTTGCCAAACTCTTTTAGGCATTTTCATGTATCTGTGGTTTATTTCAGATGGTTTTGAGGATATTTATGTATCACATTTTAGTATGTTATTGATTCATTTCTTAGAGTGTTATATCTCCTAATTGCATATGATTTATGGTTATTTCATGATGCTTATGTATATGTTAGGATGTCATTTCAATTATGGTTTTCTAACAATACTAACCCTAGATTTATATGCACATGGATCACTTGTATGTTTTGCATTATTGTTTGATGTGCTTGATATGGTATGGGAAAAAGTCGTAGTTATTTGCTTCGGCGAGATCCACATGATAAACTAGTCTTAACCATTGTTTTCTATATTATATGCATGTATACTCATCTTTGTGATGACAAGTTTGCAGGTACCGGGTTACCTCTTCCCTGAATTGGTAGGAGTGAGCATGCCATATCACAATATCTCAATGGTAAGAGAAGGGAGATAATGTCGGGTCCAAATCTGTACCCTAAACCCTTATTTTGTCCTAGAAATGGACAAGAATTTGATTGACTACCCTAGTGTTTGAATATGTTAAGTAGCATGGATTCGTGAGCCTTTTTGTGTGTGTTGGGTTTCTGTTTTAGTTATTGTCTATTTCAAATGGTTTTTTGTTTAGATGGTTTTTCAGGTGTTTGAATGATGCTTTTAGCTTGATTTATTTAATGAATATTTATGCTAAATATTAATGTTAATTATTGCACCTATAATAAGGTTAAAACATTGGAATATGAAATATATGGCTATTGAATAATTAAATATTAATTAAATGGCTATATTTAATTAATTGATTTAATTGTTACATCTTGATTTAAATAATTGAGATTTAATAAATATTTAATTCAATTAATTATAATTAATTGTGCATAGTTGAATTATTGAATATTACTTTAAGTTGCATGGTTAATTGATTAATTTAATTGAAATATTCTCTCATACATTTTCAATTTAATACTTTGCTTTGATATTCTAAAGTTGAGTTATGCATGT
>MU225295.1:2039357-2060342 GCA_018584345.1 Thuja plicata | reverse complement strand
AATGATAAGTTAATCTACCGAGTAACAGCAGTATATATTAAAGACATCTAAGGGACTTGTGGATTTATTTTTGTGGTAACTGATTCACCCCTCCCCTCTCAGTTACTCCATCTATATTTCCAACAGTTCCTGCACAATCCACTCATACAACAGTGAATAGCTATGTGGAAGGGATGGTTGATAGTGTTCCTTGAGGTAAGGGGGGTTGTGAAAGACTTGTTATAATTGTATTGTGTATTTCCAATATGTTTGGATGCAGGGAAGACCAGGAGAATGAAGAATCACTCACTGATTGCATGATAACCCGGTTTTGAAGGGTCACTGGTTGAGGGGACAGTCAAGGTCTGGATGATTGGGCCATTGGAGGACCCTATTTATTTGTATTAATCGCTATTCAAATTGGATGCATGGATTTCTTGTGAATTATTGGCTGCTATGTATCCTGCAACTGCATCCGTAAATCTGCATATACTTCTCTAGGGTTGTAAGCCACTTAGGTATCAAAAGAGAGAAAATAAATCAAAATTGTTCTTTGTCCTATTTCATTTTAACAAATTCTCAACTATGAATGATACAATACATTTGATGCACTAAGCTATGAATACAAATGGAGCCTAGCTAGAAGCTCACGGGTTGTTCATTTGATAACCACAGTCAACATTTCAAAAAAATTGATATCCTTGAGCACAAGCACCAATAACATCAAATAATGGAGTTAAAGCACGGGCCAGGGCATGACACAGGTAGAATGCGGTCATTTCAGTGAGCATCTCAGCAATATACAATGGCGTCATTAAACGTGCCAGTAATATCAACAAATGTGGATTCAAACATTTCAAAACAATGAATCGATATCCTTGAGCACAAGCACCAATAACATCAAATAATAGAGATAAAGCACGGGCTAGGGCACGACACCAGTAGAATGTGGTCATTTCAGAGACCATTCATGATCAAATAAAATGCAATGCAATGAAGATGAAGAAATCACATACCTTCTCTCGCGCTCAGCTTTCACCCGCGCGTTTTCTCCCACTCCTTTTCTCTGCAATCAAAATAAAAATGATTTGGGCGTTTCACTTTTTTTTCATCTATACCCTGAAACTGTCAGAATCTTGATGGTCTATTTAAAACCCATCAGAATACCGACACCATCGGTGCCTATTACAAAAAAAAACACCAAATTCAATATAAAAAAATTATTTGTCAAAAGTTTCTATCGAAATTTGGCCCCAAATGTAGTAGTGAAAGCACCGCTTACATAAATTATCCCATGAAAGACATCGATTATTAACCACCATCCACATGAAAAAATAGCATTTGGGACAAGGAAATTTATTCCAAACCTGTTTCCACCAAGGCACCTCAATACCTCCAAAAAGTTGTTTGTTAAGCTCCAAAAAACCCGTAGAAATAGAGCATTTACAAAATAAACCACTACCTCAGGCCAAGACATCCAGCCCCACCAAGGAACTGCACGCTCGAGAAGTCAAAATTTGAGTCAACTCGTTATGATCCCTCTCTAAGCCACCCAAAGGCTATTCAGAAGAATCCTTCCATCTGTAACCCATAGCTAGGCCTAAATTCTGAACAGTCTTATAATGCACAACTTTATCCCACCAAGTTGCCAAAAAGAAATCATAGAGGGCTTGCAAATGAGAATACATGGAGAGAAGCAAGGGATGACCATCCCAAGAATCTTCTAAAAGAGAGCAGAGGAGCCCCTATTGCAAATTCAAAAAAGGCCCCTCTTAACCAACTGAGCTCCATTTTTAAGAGTATGCCAAACCATAAAGCCACTGCCCTCCAAAGAATAACGAGAAATATCCAGATAATAAACTCCTTGTATATATTTCTGCGAGAGAATGTGAGCCCAAAGTTGATGCTGACTAGTACACCAAATCCAATATAATTTGGCCACAAGAGCCTACCCACTCATGATAGAAGAATGAAGACGAAACCCCCTTCCATCTTTGGACAATACACCAAATCCCACTTAATTAGACTCCACTTAGAATTCTACAAACTACCACTCCAAAGAAATTGGTGCGAGAGGGCATCCAAATCCTTAAGAAAATACAAAGGGGCTACCTGAAACAAACATATTTAAATAGGAAGCACCTAAATCATTGATTGGAGGAGGGTCACTTGGGCAGCAGTAGAAAGCCATCGATGAGTCTAATTGTTGACCTTCCTATGCAATTTATCAAGCAAATCCTGCTTGAAAACTCTAGGATGCCTACCAATCACAAAAGGGATGCCCAGATAAATCAAGGGAAGAGACCCAATTTGAAACCTCAAGATAGTGGCAATCCTCCTCTAGATAGAATATGGAGTATTGCAAAAATAGATTGAAGACTTATACTCAGTAACCTTTCGACCCAAGGAAACTAAATAAATATCCTACGCTCGCTTGAAGGATTGGACCTCATGAAGCAGAGCCATCCCCATAAGAGAAGTGTCATCCACAAACTGAAGATGAGATACCTTGGGAACCCCATTACCCTAGCTCCGTCCATGAATTAGATTTTGGGAAACCCAAGCCTTAATAGATCTACCATCCCTCTACCATAATAATAAACAAATAGGGAGAAAGAGGGTCCCCTTGACAAAAACCCCTAGAAGCACCAAATAGTTCAAAAGGCTCTCCATTAAGAATGACGGAGAAGGATGAAGAAGTCACACAACTCATAACCAAACTAACCCACTCCATACTAAATCCAAAGGCTATCAAAATCTTCCACAGAAAGCCCCATTTAACTCTAGCATAGGCCTTAGCCATATCCAATTTGATGAACATAGACTTCTCCTTACAAACTTTCATGGAGTGAATAATTTCGGAAGCAACAACCACCCCATCTAGAGTTTATCTTCATGCCAAAAAATATCCTTGCTCATCTAAGATCAAGGTGGGAGGCCATGGTTTAAGCCTCTCAGCAATCAGCTTAGTAATGATTTTGTAGACCACATTACATAAAATCAATAGGCCTAAAGTAATCTAGTTGGTTATCACCTTCCTTATTTGGTATAAGAACAAGGAAGATAGAATTCAAGGCATGAAGAATTTGTTTGCTAACATAAGATTCACAAACCACCTCAAGAAAACTCAAATTAACAATGTCCCAAAACTCCTAAAAAAAATCAACTAGGAACCCATCCGAGCCAAGAGCTTTACCCTTATGCATTCCAAACACAACCTCCTCCAATTCAAAAATATATATATCGGACGCATGAGAGCCTCATTCATCACATTGGTAACTAAACAGGGAATAGAAGCAAGGATCATTGACTCCTCATTCTCAGCAGGGGGGAATCATTAGAAAAGAGAGCAGAATAGTACCGGATAGCCTCACGAGATAGAGATTGTAGAGAAAACATGTGAATTTCATCTGAATTGACCAAAGAGGATATATAACCCCTATTCTTGTGAGCCTGCACTTATTTATGGAAGAAATCATTATTCTTATCACCTTCTTGAAGTCACTCCACTCTGGCCTTTTGCTTCCAAAAAATATCCTCTCGAAGTTCCCATTCCTCCAATTCTCTCACAGCGTGGCATTCCTCTCTAGCCAGATTCTCACAAAAACCAAGATCTCATATTTGACGGGTGATAACATCCAGGCATGCTTGAACCTTCCTCTTCATGACATAAAGGTTACCAAAGCAACACCTATTCCATTTCTTAAGCTAGCATTTAACAAATTACAATTTCTTAACAAAAGAATACATATCAGTACCATAGGTGGGGCCACCATCTTGCCACCATTGTGCCATTAAATCATGGAGAGAAGAGTCTCAAAGCCACATCAAATGGAACTTAAAAGGAGGATTTTGGGAGCTTAAAAAAAGTAGCTAAAATTTTAATGGGTCAATGATCAGAGCCCCTCCAATCAAGAATTTTAGAACTAGTACACAGGCTCCCACCAACCAAAAAACAAGAAACCAAAAATCTATCCAACCGTTCAGAGATAGCATCTTCTCCACTCCTATTATTCCTGGAAGTATTAGATCTCATTCGTCGGTTGTATACCAATTAAATTTAAGAAGTCTACATTCTCACAAAGAAGCTCTGAGGAAGGACCCAAATGAGCCAGCCCTCCCCTCTTCTCTTCTAGACTCAACATAGAATTAAAATCCCCTGCTTACACCCAGGGAAGAAAGGGAGCGCATGATCTAACATACTGAATATGAAACCAAAGTAGGGTTTTGCCATGAAAATCTAGTGAAGCATACACATTAGTGACTAAACTCATCTCTCTAGTCTCCAAACTAGAGGCAACCATAGAGAGAGTTGAGTGATTAGAAATCCACTGGAGAGGAACAACCTTTTGTGGATCCCGAAAATGAGCCAGACCTCTCGAGGAACCCAAAGAGCCAATACACTGACACTACTCATATTTCCAAATGTTGGAAGCACAATGAAACAGGGAATCAACAAAAAGCTCAATCTCCTACATATGAAAGATAGACAAAGAATGAACTACTACCAATTCCTAAATAGCCTTTAATCGAGGGATGTTATTCGACCCCCTAACATTCCATGGGAGAATAATCATTGATGGGATTGGGAGAAGTGAGCCTCAATGGGCTTGACTAACCTAAATTCCAACAGTAATTCCCAAGCTTATTTAACCTTATCTTGATCCTTTTTACGACCACCTTTCGAGGAAGTGTCAAAGAGACTTTCTTGAGGGGCTGCTACTGCAATCCCAAAACCTGAGAAGACCCTTTACCTTTACTAAATGCTTACACCTCCTTAGCCAAATTTGCCAAAATAATATCATCTTGTAAACCTGCGGGATCTCCTGAAGCCCCTAACATAGGACCAGTAAGGGGTGCCCCTTGTTGTTGCATAGCACCCTAACATGTAACAACAGTCACCTAATCCATATTTCCCACATCCAGACCAGCCACACCGCAAAAAGCTTCGATTGGAATCCCTTCCTTTAAGGCTAGAGTATCTAGAGCCTCAAACTAATTAAAACTCTCATCAGTCTGCCTATCCCTGTAGGACCTCTTATGCCCCCTACCTTTAGCGCGGGACTTAACAAGTATAAATCCATTCCTAACATTAGCATCTTCTTTCATAGGATCTTTCCACTTTCGCTATTTAACCATCTTTGGGACTAAGGAAGAAGGAGAACCATCAAATCCACCAGCAGAGCCACCACTCCCCTTATTAACCTGAGGACACTAACGCTAGAGGTGGCCATACTCATGACATATTAGGCATCATAAAGGAAGAGATTCATAATCTAATTGTTGCACCCACGTAGAAGAGACTAAACATATTGCCAAAGAGTCTAGTAATGGATTATTCAAATCAATTTCAACATAAATATGGACAAAAGAAATTACCTTATTGTCAAGGGTTTGTTTGGCAATTGCAGCTAGCTTCCCCAGCAAAGCAACAATTTGTCGCAGAATATCTTCCCTCCAAAACTCCAAAGGAATTCACAGAAAACAAACCCAAATTGGAACCCTCGAGGGCAATTCCTCCACAAAATTGAACCCCGCATGCTAGGGTTTAATAAACAAGCCCACATGATTGTAAAAATATGGACCTCCCTCAAAAACACAATTCTAATCAGACATGTATGTAAAAACAACCATAAAATAGTTGTTCGTAGCAAGCATAATCTTCATATCTCCTTCAACCTACCATGTTCGACGAATCCAGGTTTCCAATGCTGACAAAGAAATTTGAATCCCCAGAAAATTAAAAATCAGAGCATGCTTGCTCCAATAAGCCACATCTTCCATAAATGATTCAGGATGAATGACAAGAACAGGATTATTATTACTCTTTGGAAGACACCCATTCACTTTGTTCAATTTAGAGCTAGACCCAGCATAAAAAGAATCAAACGGCTGCGCATGCACAGTTGAAGAAGATCCAGGAAACGACCCAGCACCAGCAAGCACAAGGCTATTGGAATCCCTATGATCCTCCATCCAGATAGAGGAAGAAAAAACAAAAACCTCCAAAAATACAAAAGAACAACACCCCCTCCAACAATAACACCCACAAACAGCAACCCCGAACCGAGCACCCTGAAAAGCACCACCAACGAACAATAGAAATCCCCAAACAAGCATGGCAAAAATCCCCAACCAAAACACCCCACGCACACTCAAATAATAGTAGGGCCAGGGCATAGAAGCCCTAGCCATCAATAGGCTGGCACACTGATGACATTTGTTTTCCTTTGAAAATGCTCACTTGGTCACTCACTAAATATTTTCTAGCAATACAATTATAGTTTAAGAAAAATAATGAAACATACGATCACTTGATTTAACAATATTTTGGTTAATGTAATTCACATTAACATAGTTGTCAAATCAATTAAAGCTAAGTACAATTTTTGCATGAAATTGCACCCTATTGGACTGGGTGTATCATTCCAATGACACATGGAAACAACCTCGAAGTGTGGGACCTTTGTAGAGTTGGGTTCAATCCTTGAAGAAGGTTGGCTTCCTTTCTAACCTAGATGTAAAGAATTGGTCCAACAAGACACTTACAAACCCTACTTCAATCCTACTCTATCAACTTTTAGAGAGAGAGATAGAGAGAGAGAGAGAGAGAGAGAGAGATGATGCACTAGATTAAATTGTATGTTCCTTATGCTTAACAAAGCACAATACATTAATTAAACAATTTGGACTTGCACAATTCGCTATTCCACTAACTTCTAGGGGTATATGTGAAGGTTAGAGTTTGACAAGGTGATGGAAAGAAAGAAAGATTCACAATCAACACTTGCAAACATATTAATATAACACACAAACATAGAAAATAGAATAGACACAGTCTAACATGGAGAAGAATAAATTGCACAACATATCTAATGAGAAAAGAGGTAAAATAATTATAATTATAATACAAAGACATGAGCATGTTTACAATGAAAGTATGCATAATTTACAATGTTTACCAGAAAAACTGGGAAGAGCAAACCCTTTACAATGAGGCTTAAGCCTATTTATTATCTCTAGATGTTAGGAAGAGACAAAGAAATCTAAAGATCTGAAATCATAGCTCCACATAACCTTTGGAAAGCTAACAGAAACCCTAGCAAATTTGATCTTGGAAAACTCAAGAGGCTAGAAAGGACATGCATGTTGTTCGACCATGCATTGGCATTGATGACTTTTGAGTTAGAGTGCAAGGCAGAAGAGAAGATCACTTGCAAAGTTTGATCTAGGGTGGTTTGAGAGATGTTTGCAAGCATTGAACAAGCATGAGCCTTTTCTCCTTATTTTAGGCTAGTTTGGGTGGGGATGGATTGATAGACATAGTTAATAACAGTATTCTAGAGAACTTTTCCAAATTTGGATATAAATGGTGACAATGAGAATCTGATCACTCTTGTGGCCAAATAGGAAGTTAAAAGTGTTATTTTTCAACTAAATTTAAATAAGGCCCCTAGCTCGAATGGTTTCTTGATGGACTTTTATCAATTTTGAAGGTATTTTATTGGAAAATATATCACAAATGTAGTGGAAGAATCAAGAAAGTCATGTCAAATTTCAAGAGACTTCAACAATATCAATAATGTACTAATCCCCAAAAAAAGGTGCGCTCCACATTTGCTGACTTTCATTTGATCTCTCTCTACAACACAATATATAAAATTGTATCAAAAGTTATAGCTATGCTGCTAAAGATCCTCCTCTCCTCAATTTCTCTAAAACAAGGCGGATTTATCCCCAATAGGAATATAATGGATGGGCTTATCATTGCACCTGAGAGTCTGCATTCTATTGAAAGACAAAATCAAAAGAGAATGATCTTGAAATTAGACATCAACAAAGCCTACGACAGAGTAAACTAGAGATTCTCAATTAAAATTATTGGAAAATTCGACTTCAACCAAAAATGGTTAGATTGGATATTTTCTTATATAACTATTGTATGATATTTTATAATTGTCAACAAGGTCGTTTGTACATCCTTTGAAGCTGCGAAAGGCACAAGAGAAGGAGATCTATCACATTCTTGTAGAGAAAAAAAAAATTCTTTTGAGAGGAAATTCTTAATTTCTTTAAAGGAAAAAGTGGTGTTGTTCTCTTAAAAATATTCGATACTATGTTATTTTGAAGGCAAAGTTATTATAAAAATTGTAATCGTAAAAGCAGCAAATAACTGTGAAGATTGTAATTAAAAGATTATGAACAAATTTAAGATTCATATTGAAGAGGATTCACAACTTGCAATTAGAAGCACGCCTTATTAAACACCAATAAGTGGAAGAAACAAATATGGTTGAGATTGAACAAATCCGCAATTAGATCAAGTTGGCGATCAGTACACAATTTCACATGTATATGAAGAAGCCAATAACATGACAGGTTTTGTATCTAATCAAAGGATTGAACAGAAATAGAGTATCAGAATTTAGAACACAGTGAACTCTTGGAGCAGTTCGGCTTCAAAAATTGAGAGGGAGAAATCTTCACCGAACAATTCGTTAGAGGAAGACATCACAATCCCCTACACATAATATTGCCTTCATCTACTGCAAACGCATGTCTATACTGTTGCATTTTTGTAGTTTCATCTAGTGCAGATGGTAACATTCCAAATAAACTTCCTTTCCTAATCATAAATGACAACATTCGTTTTTTTGGTAGAATGTTCTAGGGAGAAGATAACTATACAAAAGAAAGGAAAGGAAAGGAAAGATCCTTTTATAGTCCACTATATCAGTCATGTTTGTGGGTCTACATATGATGACAGCAATATAGGACTACCTCGTACTCCTTGCAGGAAACATTCATTATAATACAAACATTAAAAAAAACTTAAAATAATCATTCATTAATTTTAAATTAGATTTTTAATTTTAAATTATCATTATATTAGTTTATCAATATTTAAATTAATAATTATAATTTATTTAAAAATATAAGAATGATATAGATAAAGATATTGTTTAAAATTTTGAATTTTCTTTAAAATATTAAGTAATAAATCTTATTTATGTCATTATATTATATTAATATTAATGTAAAAATATTAAATATAATAATATATTTAATATACTTCATTTAAGATAATAAATCAATAACAATAAAGTCTTCTCTATATTGATATCTCAAAGTGTATATATTACTAAAGTCTAATATTGACTTTAAAATTGTTATAAGTGCCCATAATAGAATGAAATATATTCCTTAGATCTAATTAGCAACAAATCATGTGTTGTCGCATCAGCAAACCACTAAAACATGACTCAGTGCACAAGTATTGATCTCACGTTTTTTGGGGGGGCTTTTTAGACACATTGGCAAAAAGTATGCAAATGTGGCATCATATTGTGAACTTGAAACCTTAGTTATAAAAAGGGGACTTGCCAAGTAAGCTGGTTATTTGAAATTTCCCTATAAGATTTTGAAAAGTGCAAAGTTAGGTTGCTCAATAATGGAGCGAGCGGGAGGAGGAGGAGGAGGAGCAGGGAGTTTGAATTCAAATTCTAGTTTGGGCGGGAATCAAGCTAATGGCGGGCCTCCTGCAGGAAATGTAGCAGGTGAGTTGCAGAAGGGGGGAGGAACGCCAGGTTAGGGCTCCACAAAGGAGTCAGAAGATGACGAGGAGCCCGATGATGTTCTTTCCCGAGGTGGTGGGCCTGAGAATTCTTCATCTTCTCTGGATGGTAAGTCTATCTCTACAAATATCGTTGGGAAGTTATCTTCTAGGTCGTTGGTTAAAGGAAGTTGGTCTTCACTTTTCAGGGTTAAGCCTATAGGAAAATCTTCATTCCCTAGTATCAATAATCTATCTGAGCCTGAGAAAGGAGTGTTTTGTATATTACCTGACCCCTCAGTGGATCACATTGTCGCTACTATGGCTTTAACCCTGGTGGGAAAATTTACTAGATCAAGACCAAACATTGATGTGGTAAGGGCCTATGCTGGTAAAAAATGGCGCCTTAAAGGTCAAGTTGATATCTCTGCAATGTCGAAGGGGTTTTTCTCATTTGAGTTTTCCAATGAGGAAGATCTCTTTAGAGTTCTCTGTGGAGGACCCTGGATGTTTGTTAAGTCATCTTTGGCATTGCAAAAGTGGTCGACAAATCTGAACTTGAACGAAGATTTTTTTGTCTCTGCCCCAGTCTGGGTGCGCTTCCCTGGTAATCCTCTGGCATACTGGCATGAGGATGTTTTGCTGGATTGGCGGGTGCGTTTGGTGAGCTCATGTCTATTGATCCCATGACGGCAGCGAGGTCAAGGCTGGTCTATGCGAGAATGTGTGAATGTCCATCCATCAGCGGACCTACCTGAGGTTATTTCTATTATGTCCAAGCTGGGGAAATATGTTCAGCCTGTGGAATTTGAATTTGTTCTCTTTGCTTGTTTTGTTTGCAAAAAATCTGGGCACTGGGTGAAGCAATGCCCACTCAAACAACAAAAGGAAACTAAGGGGATTCAAGGAAAAAAGAAAGATATAAGGAAAGAATGGAGGGAAAAAAATCAAAACAGTAATAACGAGCCTAAAACAATTGAATATAAAGGCGAGGGAGGAAGGGCTGAAGAGGCAGAGGGGGACCGTCTTGAGGGCGACAACCCCAAAGAAAAGGAAAACCCAGGGGCTATGGCTAAAGATATTGGGAAGACAAATGAAGATATCCCTTTGCCTAATATCAACACTAGCAAAAATCACGAAGTCCACAAGGAAAATGGAGGTAACCTCTCTGCTACTAGGAGATTGGAAAGTGTGGGATCCCAGGGACTGGAAGCTACTACTCTGGTTTCTAGGGTGGAAGATTCTTTTAAGGACATCGTAAAAGATGAGTCCAATCTGAAAAACTTTGACCCCCAGGGGACAAATATGCATGATAGCAACTTGAATAGTGATACTATCGAAGATAGTGGAAATGAGGCCCCTTTGTCACCATTAGCTGATCTATGGAGGGAAGAGATATTGGCAAACCCTATAATCATTGAGGGAATGCAAGAAGAAAAATGGATAGAGACAAGTGGAAAGAAACATCATAGAAATTCAACTAAAAAAGGGAATGTGGTGAATCAGGGATTCTCAATGCCTGGATCGGCTAAGAAAAATGATAGTCAAGTCAATGGAGGAGTGCAGAATAGACGTCAACAGAAGGCGGATTTTGGATCTCCTAAAAGGGAACTCAGAGGTGGAAAATCAGCAAAAAATGTAAGAGAACGGGAAGCAAAGCATAATATAGTGGATGGTTGCCAACTCACCATCCCTGAGGTATGTTCCCCATATCATAAATGAAGATCATCTGCTAGAATATTAGAGGACTGAATAGTCCTCATAGATAGGATATTTTAAGGAACCTTGTTACAGAATGCAATCTAGATATTTTTTTGATTCAAGAAACTAAAATGCCTAGAGAGAAAGTTGAAAAAATCCAGCCCATCAAGAATGGGGGTAGCATAGGTAGTGATTCAGATGGAGCTTCTGGAGGTGTGGTGATTTTTTGGAATAAAAAATTTATTGACTGCACTCTTATAAAGGTTGAGAAGAACTATATTATGGTGAAGGTGACTCATATTAGAGATAATTTCGCTTGGTTTCTGATTAATATTTATGCTCCTAATACTAGATTAGGTAGACAGAAATTTTGGCAAAACTTGAAGGACCTGCGGAAGAATAATTAGGATAATAGCTACATGGTTATGGGAGACTTCAACACTCTGTTGAAAGAGGCTGAAAAAAGGAGGAAACCCTTCACAGATGGATAGCAGATCGGACCTTATGGACTATATAAATGATGAATCCTTCCTAGATGTGGAGCTGGAGGGTATCTTTTATACTTAGTCTAACAGGAGAACTAGAGCTGAGCTTATTCAGGTGAAGTTGGACAGATCTCTCATCTCTCTGGACTGGCTCTCAAGGTACTCATGTTCTCTATCTTCTATGCTGAGAATTGGATCTGACCACTTCCCTATATATTTTTCTGCTAACCCTTTGAGTGGCAAGAGAAACTCCCCTTTTCTTTCAGCATTATTGGGAGATTGTGGGGAAAGATGTGAATGTTGCGGTGAAAGATTTTTTTGGTACCAAAGCCCTTCTTAGGGAACATAATGCTACTTTTCTGTTGTTGATCCCTAAGAATCCTGGAGCTAATACTGCTGACACTTTTAGACCTACAAGTCTCTACAACTCCTTGTATAAAATCATCTCTAAAGTGTTCACTTTGAGGATTCTAAATATTCTCCCTACAATCTTTTCCCCCCCAGCAGAATGGTTTTATTCCTGGTAGGAAAATCCTAGATTCTATCATTGTTGTGAATGAAAATATCCACTCTTTGGAAATTGCTAATAAACAGGGATTCCTAACGAAGCTGGACCTCTCCAAAGCCTATGATAGAATGGACTGGAAGTTTTTTTCTGAATGTTCTCGAAGCCTTTGGTTTTGATAAGGGAGTTATCAAAATTATAATGCAATTGGTTTCCACTATCTCTTCCTCTGTTATTGTTAATGGTGGATCCTCCAACTTCTTTAGACCTTCTCGAGGTCTTAGACAAGGTGATCCGATTTCCCCAATTCTTTTTGCCATTTTGGCTGAATGTTTGGGAAGATACATTAGTAAGCTGGTTGGAGAAGGTCTGATCTCTGGTCTCCAACCTTCATCTGCTAGAAGCTTTTGTTCCCATGAGCAATTCGTGGATGATACTCTTACTATGGGGGCAACTATTGTCAAGGAGGCTAGAAACCTGAAGATGGCTTTAACCACTTACACTTCTGTGTCTAGCTAGCTTATTAATTGGGATAAGAGCTATATCTTCTTCATTAATACCCCCAAGGAGAGACAAGGAAAGATTTCTAAAATTTTGGGTTGCAGTATTGTGGCTCTGTCCTCGTCTTACCTTGGATTGTCGTTGAGCTCTAAACCCCCTGAGGCTTTTTGGAACTCAATCATTGAAAGATTTAATAGAAAGTTGGTTGGCTAGAAGGGGGTCATTTTAAGTTATGTTGGGAAAGTTCAAATTTTGAAGTCAACTCTGCAAAACCTTCCAGTCTATGCATTGAGTCTCTTTAAGATTCCCCACAAATTTGCTATGTTGATTGAGAGAATTCAAAAAATATCCATGTGGTCGGGGGTTGAAGGTAAGAAAAGACTTAGCTTAGTTGCCTGAGAATGGGTGTGTAAGCCAAAAATGTTAGGGGGGCTTGGTTTGAGAACTATTAAAAACTTCAGTAAAGCCCTTCTTGCTAAACAAATATGGCAAATCTTTGGGGAAAGAAAAGAATGGAATTCAATCATCAGAAACAAATGCATGTTTAACAATCCTACTCTAGAAGACATTATCCTTTCTGGAGAGGGTTTGCAAGGATCTTATATATGGAATAGTATTTTCTATGTTAAGACTTGATTACCAAAGGTACTAGATGGAAGTTGGGAAATAGTAGGAAAATTGACTTTGGGAGGATTGCTAGTTACAAATGGACCCTCTCTCAAACAACCAAGATTGGAGCCAAGCTATTGCAAGATGTAAAGAAACTATTAGGGAGAAAGTCAATGACTATTGGAGAGGAAACAAGTGGATAAACTTCGGAGAAATTGACAGAAAGCTCCTTCATCTTCATCTTATGTTGCAAACCTGATTTGTCAATGAAAACAGCTATGACAAACTTATCTGGGCGTCTAAACCGGATGGTGTCTACTCTGTGGCCTCTGTCTGTGATCTTATTTTCTCGGGTGATGTTAGACCTCTTTGTTCAAAGGTTTGGTATAAATTTCTCACCCCTAAGATCAATTTCTTTTTTTGGCTTTTATCCTAGAATAAACCTCTGACATTAGATAATCTTTGTAAAAGGGGCTTCTACTTGCCAATACATGCTTTCTTTGTATGGAGAAGGCTGAATCTTGTGATCATAGCGTGATGCATTGCTCATATTCCCGTATGGTTTGGGAGATAAGATAAATTTATTAATGTCCAACGGAAGACCAACAAGGATCTATGGGACAGGAAACAAACAGCCAAAAAACAAGAAACCAGCGAACCACCAAACAGTGGTCAAGGGAACACCTAAAAGAACAAGGAACCAAACAAGAAGAAGCAGAGAACAAAGAACCACTAGGGCAAGGACTAGGGGTCCTTCTCGAGAGGAAAGAAATCCAACACAGAAGGATAGTGATCGGGAAGAATAAGGGTATGGAGCCGTCGTCGTGATCTGCTGGTGGTTTTTCGCTAATGAGTGGAAGCACTACAAGGTCTCACGGATCTGGAGTGACCGATGGTGGAGGCACATGAGGGTCGCTTCACACCCTGAGCCGGGGGTGAGGGCAAGAAGAAATTTGTAATGAGCTCCTCGGTGACCAGCTTCTGGGGAAATAGAAGCTGCAGGGTATGGTCACGGAGCTGAACCGTCTCCCGTAAATAGAGTGCTAGACAACCTTTGCTATGGTAAATAGAGTCCCGGAGATTAATTTTAGAAAATGGAACCTTCGTTGGTTTTTCCCTCTTTTCTGGCAGGATTTTATCACTCAATGGAGTTGTCCTTAATTGAATAAGTTGGTTATACATTTCTGGAATCTGCTTCTCCCTCATTTTAGCTAGCGCATTTGGAAGGAGAGAAACAATAGAGTGTTCCAGGAGAAATATGCTAAAGCTGAAGTGGTTGGCAATCAAATTTGTAGAGGGTTGGAAGAGAACTTCAATGTTATGCTCAACAACAATCCTACTTTGATTTCTTCTCTGGAGGATCTTGAGAACATCCAAAATTGGCAGTTTATCTCTACCTCGACTAAAATCCCTCATCCTAGAGATGGTGCCTAGTGGTCTTCCCCTCCCCATGGCTCGTTCAAAGCCAACTTCAATGGGGCTGCTAAGGGAAACTCGGGAATTGCGGGTGGTGGTGGCATCATCAGAGACTGGACTGGTAATTGTGTAGGTGTTGTGGTTTTTCCTTTGGGTTTGCAATCTAATCATAGAGCTGAAGTTATGGCGGCTCTCAATAGTATTATGTTGGCAAATGAAATGGGTTGTAAGAACTTGTGGCTGGAAAGAGATTCTCTCAATATCATCAATAATATTAAAGGCTTAAGTAAACCTTCATGGACTATAGAGCATATAATAGACAAAATTAAAGTTGTTGCACTCAAATTTGAAAAGGTTCACATAACCCATGACTACCGCGAAACTAATATAGTTGTGGATGGGTTAGCCAACATTGGGGTTAAAGATGACATCCCCCACAAGTGGTTTAGAACAAACAATATCAATGATGAGATTAATAAGCTCATTTATTATGACAAAATTAACCAAAAGGAGGGAAGCATTCGAAATAATGACGATTGTGATTGGTATGAGACAGATTTTTTTACGGGTGAAGTGAAGTGGTAGGCGGAGTGCATTATAATTAATACTCGTCTCTTAACACACACTTTGTGGGTGTTTAAGACAGCTCTCGCATCAAAGGCTTATCATTCTGAGCTTTCTGCGTCTATTTTAAGAAACTCTGATCTCAACCTGGCTGTGCATAAGACTAGTAACGACATTCTGGAGCTTATTTGTATGAAGGAAGAAATGGGAGGGGATCTTAAGAGAGAGGAACCCTTGGAATGCAAATGGGTTCATAAAAAAGAAGTTTGGAAGAAACTTAAGAAGGTAAGAGTCGAGAAGTATCTGCAGCGCTTGCATGGCAATGATAAAGATATTACTACAGAGTTTGCTTATGGCTAGGATAATGGGGTAGTACACATTGTGGGCAAGTCTTTTCCTCTCACTGTGGATCTAATTGTAGAGATTACATGTCTTCCGCTTGAAGGCATGACTTACTTCAAAGATAGGAAAATTGGTAATAAGGCTTTTAAGGTTTTCCCTAAAACTGTTGAAGAGAGGGCAATGTTAGTTAAGGGAAATGTTGATTATGTTAATATCAGCAATATCAAGCTCATCTGGGCTCAAGTCTTGAAGGTTATCATGGAGTATTTCACCTTAGACTGAAGATATTCAAGGGTTTATAATTTCCATTTTGTTATTGTTAATCATTTTTGTCACAAAACTAGGGTCTCTTTCCCCTATTTATTGTTGAGTTCCTTGAACCAGAGTATTATGGACAATAGAATCAAGCCTAGCTCTCATGTCCTCCACGAAGGTCTGATATTGCTAATCACTGAGTATGCCAGAGACAAGATCCCAAAACCAGTGCCTAAGCAAGTTGGCAAGCAGAAAAGAAAGAGTGTGGAGACTAATTCTGGGAAAAAAGTGAGCCCTTCACCTAATAAGAAAACTAGAAAGGTTACTCCTGGGAAGAAAGAGGCTCCAATGTCTATCTTTGACGAGGTAGATGGTATGAAATTTGATGATGACAAGGATGACGAGTCTGAGGAGGAAATCCTGGATAAAGACGAGCCTAATAACAAGGAGATTCTTAATAAGGAAGATACCCTCATGGCAGAGAACGAAGAGGAGTCTGATATGCATCTCCAGGACAATAGCCCTCCCTTTCTGGAAGGAACTGGTGATATTTGCTCTGAGTTTGTCAAAGATAGGGTTGGGTATGATATTGTGAAAGACCCCTAGCAGGAGACCTCTAAGGAGGCTATAAATCTACTCAATATTAAGGATCAATTCCAGAAGAATGCCCAGGAGGGAAGTGGTGAGGATAATGTTAAGGGTATTGTTGAAGATGAGAACATCGACATTGAGACTGAAGAAGGGAGTGAGGCTGACTACGGGGATATTGGTGAGATGGGCATGGAGACCAATGGTGAAAATGAAAAGGGCACTAATCCTTTGGAGTTTCTTTCCAAAACTTTTGACTCAGCTGCTAATTGGGAGGCTGATGAACATCCTAACACTCCCTATGTGAACCCGACTATGAAGGGTAACTCTGATAAGGGTAAAAGTACTGAGACTCAAAAAAAAGGTAAGGCTACATATCTGGAGGAACGGGATTTCAACACAAAAAGAGTCACCAACATGAGTGTCTTGAACACGTCTAGAAGCAAAGCTATCCTGGCCTTCAACCTAGATAAATGGGCATTTCATGAAATCCAAGATTTGAGTATTAAGTACAGAGCCCTAGATGCTATGAATGAGGTGCTCGAAGAGACGGTGGACAAAATGAGGAACAATGTTGATATATATAGTTGTAACGGTAATAAAGTTTTTATTGAGGATTTTGAGAGTTCTAGCTCGCTTAATGAGAAGATTACTAGCATCATAGATGAGAAGCTCACCCTAATCCTCAAGAGAGCAATTAGCAACAAGCAACTACTCAGGAAGCTTTTGACCCTCCGCAACGAGGGCATGAAAGCTATTGTTACTAACCTTAATGCATTGTATGCTCTGCTGGAAGGAAATCACACGAATAAAAATGATATTACCATTGATGATGATGTTGTTAAGTAAGATGAGCAGACTTCTGGCCCAAGCACAAAGAAGAAAATGGGCTCTCAGCCTATAGATCTGACGAGCCTTAAGAATTCTATCCAGAAGATTCAGGCCCTACTGGTGGATTCTGAGGACTTCCTCAAAATGCTAGACTGATTTGTTTTGTTGGGAGCTTTTTTATGTCTGTTTGTTGGAGTGTGTTGGTCGTTTTTTGCTTTGTTTTGAGGATGGTGCTTTAATTGTTGTATCTTGGAGTTTGCCCTCTTTTGGTTCTGTCGTTTCTATAAGGCAGTCATCGTTTCTTGGTGTTTTTAATGTTCTTTCTTTCTCTTAGTTTGTAAAGGGTTCTGGGCCCCCCTTCAAAACCTGTTGTTACCTCAATCAAAAACTATTGAGTTATTTTTCCCTAGATTTTTTTTACATGACTATGCCTATACAATTGTATGTACGTGTGGAAGATCCATATTCATTTAAAATCCACATACAGTAAATAGTCCAAGTTATTTTTTTCTCTATTTTTATTTATCATCTCTTTAAACCGAAATTCAATTACTATTGTTAAAATTTTATTTTTTAACATATATGTCCAAAAAAATCTATATATTACAAAATTGATTAAAATGTCACCTTACAAAGATATCTCAACATATTTAATATAATTTTTTTTAAGATATACATGCACGGAACTCCTTTCTCAAAAAGGTACCTCACACCATACCCCCATGAGGCTGCTTATGTTCAAATTATACTTAAATTTAAGTAATTGGAGTGTCCCCCAGTGAATTTGTAATTATGGGAAAAGGATAAATTAGAATCTTTTTCAGTGGAGCAGTTGTTTATAAATTGAAAATAATATATTGAAGACAAGCTTTGAAAAAAAGGGACGCTGGAAATAAATAGCAACTGCTTATTTGTAAGAAATATTATTAAAAATTAATTTAAAAACACCATCTAAAATGAGTGCTTAAAACTAGGCAGCAAACTTTACTAAGAAGCCACCAGCTCCGCAAATTGTTGTTCAAAAAGTTACTAGTCAAAATAAACTAAGCAGCAACATGGGGACCTGCCCTTGGCCACTTCGGTTTTTTACTCGATAATAAATTACAACCTACTTGGAGAAATCAAGAAGGTGAAATCAAAAAAAATTAAAATCATTGGTATGTACAGATTTCTTTATCTCAGGATATTTTGATTGTTCAATGCTCATAGATACATAGTGAAAAAAAATATCTTTCTTTTTTCTAAAGTGACTAATCCAATCAAATTATTCACTTCGGGAAGGTATGAAAATGACGTCCCATCTAAAATAAAACGCTTTGGTATTCAGAAATAACATAAGAGAGAATACTGAACTCGCCACTTCATGTGTTTCTTTCTCCTGAGAAAAGGCCATGACTCTCAAGGCCTGAAAGCTGATGCTGCACCCATTATAATTGCTACAACAATCCCCAGACCAGCACCCACTGTTGCTGCTATGGCTGTATCACTTATTCTGTGAGAATTGGCCACAACTACTGCATCCATTTTCTCTTTTTCCTCTTCAATCAACAATCTCTCTTTTGCAAATTCCTGATTACATAATCCAGAAAAACACTGATAACTAACAGCTAAAAGAAAGCAAAAATATCTAAACTTTGGGGAAACTGCATTACTGAGAAAAACACTGATAATTCGAAACAAAACAAATGATCCTAAAGAATAATAAAAGATTAATAGCGTCAATTGATTAGAGCTTCTGGAAAAAATGTGTTCAATTTTGCAGTAACATTTCAGATTGTACTCCATGGATCCATCATGGAGATGAGAAACAAAGGACAACTTTAACACATTGTTTACCAGAAGCTCTAATCAACTGAATCTCATGGACTGTGAAAACTCATTGTGTAGATTAATAGCTTTCAGGACATAATACCTGAAAGGCATAATCCTCTTGGCTGATAAGAACTTCATGTATTATTTTCCGCAAGGTATCCACTCCTTCAACTGGTAAGATAACTTCTTTCTTCCGGAAAGGCATTTGAACAAAATTCATAGGAGCTGAAATCAACCGCTGTGCTGCCCCTTGGATCTTCTTGTTGCCAACATTTTCCTTATTATCTATTTCACTCAAACTTAATGCACGTGATTCAGTTCCAGTTCCATAAACTGCATAGGCACATGAGTTAAGAATCACAGATATGTTTGAGGGTACTCGGTAAATTTCAATAACAGCAGTTGCTGCTGACTTTCGTTGATCTGCACTAACAGCATATTTGTTTGTGATGGCAAGGACCCAAGGAATACCAGCAGCAGTAACTTCATCCATAAGCAACCGAAGTGCAGGACGGGGTTGGGTGGCATCTACTCTCTGATGCAAAAGAGGTATCTTGTGTGCAAGGTTATGGACAAGGACAACAAGATCAATCTTCTTGTCGAGTTCACCTCGGCCAAAAGAAAGCTCTTTTCTCACCCGACTAATCTCCCCAGGTAAATCCTGTGATCAACAATGATCATCACTTACAAACTAATGAATTTTTTTTTATTACATTAATACTCTAGTCAACATTTTTTAATGGATCAGTTTTTAGAATTCATGAAATGATCATGCACTCCCTATCTATTGATAACCATAGTATCAACAATAATCATCACTTACATACCAATCAAACTTTCAATTATATAAAATCTTTAGTCGACACATTTATATCGATCATTTTTTAGAAGTCATGAAACGATCATGCACTTCCTGTCTGTTAATAACCATATTATCATATGCCAGAAATGTAAGAACCACCACCAAAAAAGAAAACATATTGCAGATAATCAAACATATGCTAACAAATCTATAATCTATTTTCATTTTACACGAGAAACAAAAGAACCATATAACATCATTATAACAAAAAGA
Source organism: Thuja plicata (assembly GCA_018584345.1). NCBI lineage: Eukaryota > Viridiplantae > Streptophyta > Pinopsida > Cupressales > Cupressaceae > Thuja > Thuja plicata. The sequence continues at coordinate 2,040,126 of MU225295.1, read as the reverse complement.
ACTTCATCAACACTAAGGGCCCGTTTGGCGCTAGGAATTACCCTGGAATAAGCTGGAATAAGCATTAGTTAATGCTAGAATAAATTTATTCTCTGTTTATGGCCATTTTCCTTATTCTCGAATTAGAAAACTTATCCCCATTTTGGGACTTATTCTAGCATAAGTTAATTCTAAAAAAAAGCTGGAATTCATTTCTTATTTGAGAATAAGCTATTTATGGATTCAAATTTATTTTATTTTATTAATTTTTACTTTTTTTATCATTTTTTTTTTAAATCTTTTTTTAATGTGGGTATGTATATATATACACGTGTGTATATATACACATATGTGTAATGTGTATATACACACGTGTGTATACACACAAATGTGTATATACACATGCGTGTATACACACACATGTGTGTATATACACATACACAAATGTTTATACACACGTGTGTATATACACACACATGTGTGTGTATACACACACATGTGTATATACAAGTGTGTAATGTGTATATACACACATGTGTGTATATACACATTACACACATGTATATACACACCTGTGTGTGTATATACACACATATATGTGTATATATGTGTGTATGTGTGCATATAAGTGTATATATACACACGTGTGTGTGTGTATGTGTGTATATGTGTGTATGTGTGCATATAAGTGTATATATACACACGTGTGTGTGTGTATGTGTGTATATGTGTATATGTATGTGTGTATATGTGTATGTGTATGTGTGTACACAAGTTAAAAATACATATT
>MU225295.1:2023835-2039307 GCA_018584345.1 Thuja plicata | reverse complement strand
TGGGATCCAAACGCAGAATAGCTTATTCCAGCTTTTGTTTTGAGCATTAATTAATTCCAGAATAGGCCCTTATTCTAGAATAGGCCTATTCTGGATAAGTTAATTCCATGCGCCAAACGGGCCCTAAGGAAATGGCAGTTATTATGTATTATAAGAGGGCGGTGGGGGAAATTGGCATAAATTGGAATGTGTGTGCTTATTTTCTAATGAGGAAATTAAGTTGGTTGTAACTTATATTTTGTAAATTAATTATGTTATTAAACACAATAATTGTATAAGCCATTACAAAATTAGTAACATCGATATCCAATTTCATACATTAATATATCTTGTCTAAACATAATGTATAATATCCCACCCATTAATGACCAGTACTAGTGACAACTCTAAGCTTGCCTTGAAATTCTACAAAGCTATCATGAGCAAGTGGTTTAGCAATTCTATCCTCAATCTGCTCCTATGTGGCACAATAATGAAGATAAATATTCTCATTATTAATCAACTGACAAAAATAGTAATGATGAGCCTCAATGTGTTTCGTATTGGCATGATATGCTGAGTTCTCCACCAACTTCAAGACACTCTTTTAACTTTCAGAGTATAGTGAATTTGGTGTGATTGGATCTAACAGCAAGTCACAGAGTAGAGGTAACCAAACTGCTGAGCAACCGGCACTAGGCACTGTCCTCAACTGTTTTCTCTGCCATGAAATAGCTCCTGAATTCATATAAAAACCATAGCTAGTAGTCAAATCTTTTCTGTCAACATAACCAGCCCAAGTAGAGTCTGTATCCTAACAACTTGAACTCTAAAGGCTGCTGATACACGATGCCAAAATCAAGAGTACCTACAACATATCAGCAGACTTGGTTGGCTGCTTACCAGTGGACTGATTGCAGTTGTAACAAGAACTGAGAAAGATGGCTAACAAAAAAAATCCAGTTGGGTGGATGTGAAATAGATCAAACCACACTTCAAGTGCCCAAATGCTAATTCGTTGATGGTTAGTGAATCAGAGAGCACTAAAAATTTTAACTCAGCCACCATAGGGGTGTGGAAAAGAGATGAAATATACTATATTGAATTTCTATCGAAGATTTTCCGTATATTTGATTTGAGGAACAAAGATTGCACGATCAAGTGTCAAAGGTATACAAAGATTGCACGATCAAGTTGTCAAAGATATACACCTCAGAAATTGCAAAGGAGGCTAAAATCAGTCATGTCAAAAGATGAGTATAACTATAAATCTGATTTGACTTAACTAAATTGGCCCCACTATTGTTAATGGCTATATCATCAACATAGACAATGAGAATCATAATATCATAGCCGTCTTTTTGACCAGAGATTCAGATCAGAGAAACTTCTTCTAAATCCATAATCTCAAGTATCAATCAATTCTGAATCTGTACAAGTATTTGGCCAGCTAGCACACCAAATGTTCTCTTTGTCCCTAGAAACCGTTTGGATCTACTATATAAACATCCTCACCTAGATCCTCATTCAAGAAAATACTGTTCGCCATCCAAACAAGGCTGCAATCAAGAGAGCTAACCAAAAAGTGAGCATTCTAAAAATAGGTGTAAAAATCTCCTCATACTTAATTCCTTGTTGCCAATAGCCTTTGACAACCAAATGAACCTTGTAATCATCCGAAGTACCTCTGCTTTGCATGTCACCTTATAAACCCATTTGTGTGCAATGTGTTGCTAGTCTGAAGCAACTCCAACAACACCTAGGTATGATTCTTTGTCAGGCACCGTACTCAACTTTCATGGTAGCTTCCCATCTAGTCTGCCTTTTGCTCCACTAAAAGTGGTTGGCTCATTTCACCTAAAAAGGGGTAATGAGAGCAATTTTTTTATGCTTTTTCATGCCAACAAACTACATTCCTGACGTTCTAGAGAATGCATTTAGTTGGAGAAGCTCATCTTCTTGCATAATCCTGCAATGTGATCTAGCACAACTTAGTTTTCTGTTATTGAGGTATAGGTTTCAAACCATCGGCTTGATTGTAATGGCTCCTTCCTAATTTGCCCTACAAGTTACCCTGTATCACAACTGCAACAAAATAGGGTTAGGGTTTACCAAATAAATGTATTTTTAATTGTGTGATCCGTAACTTGAATCCTACATTCACCACATGGACACAATGCCAACATACAAATATATATATAGAGAGAGAGAGAGGGTTAGGGTTTACCAAATAAAATTTAAACGTATTTTTAATTGTGTGATCCGTAACTTGAATCCTATATTCACCACATGGACACAATGCCAACATATATATATATATAATGCAAACATTATTCATAAACAAATCAAGGGTTAGAGTAAAGAGAATATATCTTCAACATTATGCAGTGCTTAAATTATATGTGAATTCCAGTTATAGAAGATGTGGAGCAAGGAAGCATAGTAGGGTGCCCTAAGAGAGTGGTTCTCCCTTCATACAGTCCTCCATTCTTCTATGGTTGGAATTATCTATGACTTACCAATAGTCCCCCGATATAGGAGTTGGGAAGGTACTTGCAATAGGGTGCCCTTAGCAATTCTCCATCTTACAGTGCAATAGGGTGCCCTCATAGTGGTTCTACCTCAACTGCCACGGCAACATAATGCCCTTAGTAGTTCTCAATTAATTGCAAACTCTCTCCCATTCCCTTGTGACAGACTATTCTCAGATTAAGTTCATGTCTTAATGTTTATTAACAATAGATCAAGATGCATCAAATAGATAAATTACTAATTACTTTTGTGTTACCAAAAAAATAAATGTATATATTAACACCCTAGGTTCAGATCTGATTACTGTTATTATGTCCCTAGTACTAAGAATTTGATCTAGTCAGGGATATTGTGTTCTTGTAGTTCAATGTTCTTGTCTTCTATTCGATGCCCTCAACCAATGAGGGTCTTGTCCCTTTATATCCTGTTAGGAAGAGTGTAAAGTCGCGTTCTTTGTGTTAATAACCAAATGAGGCGTCACTTCCCATAAATCACCCCACAATACGTGAATCTTGGTAATATTTTCTTTAGAGATAAACATTCTTTAACAATATTCGTTTTCTTCCTAGTAACCAATCGATAAAGTTTTGACGAACATTACTTAGCAAACCGCGGGTGATCTTCAGTGGCTTCTCTCTAGTAACAGCGAATATACAACAGTAGAACAAATCACTCGGTTCCAAATTATCAATGGAACTGTTAAGGTATATTACATAATCGCTGAGACATGACAATCCACCCTGTCCAAGATTGCTTGTCCTCAAGCAATTTCAAGTTGTGATTGAAGATCTCCTCTCCTTCCCATGTAGTGTCTTCCTCGAATAGGCCCTTCCAAGAATTCAAGAATAATCTTATGCCTCATTCGCTTCTCTCTAATGTTGAGAACAGCTTCTAGTTCCAAGATTAGTTCACCCTCGTCATCAAGCGGGGTTAACTCTATACATGGGGTGACTTGCTGCCCTAGCACTTTCTTCAGTCAAGATACATGAAAGATGTGGATATGGCTATTCGTGGGTAGTTCCACTTCGTAAGCCACTTCTATCTTTCTCAAAATTTTGTATAGTCCATAGAATCAAGGTTTTAGTTTTCCTGCTCCCCTTACCTTCATAGAGGAGTGCTTATATGGTCGTAACCGCAAGAATACCATTTCTCAACTTCAAATGATCTTTCGATGTGGTTTCAGCCTATATAGGTCTTTTGTTGATTTTGTGCTTGACGCAAGTTATCTTTAAGGGTATTCATAATGTCCATACTCTGTTGTACAAAATCTTTTGCCCATGGTACTCAGCTTTCTTGTGTAATCAAACTTCCAAAAATAGTTAATTCATACCCATACATTGCTTTGAACAGACTCATCTTGATTGACATGTGATGAGTGGTATTGTAGCAATACTCAACAAGATGCAACCATTTTATTCAATTGTTCTGCTGGCCTGTAACATAATTCCTCAAGCACCCTTCTATCCAATTTGTTAACATTTTCAGTTTGTCCATCTATTTGAGGATGTTAACTCGTGCTAGGTGTCAACTCAATTCTTGCTAACTGGAAGAGCTCTTGCCGAGATAGGCTAAGGAATCGACTATCCTGATCATTGACAATGTTCCTTGGGAGACCATGTAATCAGAAAATTCCCTTGAAGAATATTTATAATATTTGTGGAGACCGATGTTCACTAGATATAGCCATGAAATGTGCGTACTTAGTGAGTCGATCTACCACCACAAAATTGCAATCTTTCCCTTGGACTTTAGGAAACCCTATTATAAAATCCATAGAGATACTTTCCCAGTTTTGATCTAGTATAGGTAAGGGTTGTCTTGATGTGACTTTTGTGACCACCTCAACGTGCAAGATGGAATACTAGGTATCCAATCCTCTCTTGAACGAAGCTTTAAATTCTAAACAATGTAACAATATTGTGTGATCGAGTAAAACAACCCCAAGGTTTACACTGCGTACTTGCGACTTTGGTGTTGGACACAACTCAATTTTTATGATGTGATTTGTTGGTAATCACTTGTGTTGAAATTAATGGCAGATTGGACTCTAGCATATTTGATTTTAATGGGAAACTAAAATTAAATATAATATTAATTAATGGCTAGATTGGACTAGCATATTTCATTTTAATTGGGAATTAAAATTAAATATAAAATAGATCATATTGTTTTTACTCCAATGAAAATTGCAATTGTATACTGGGCTGGGCCCAAATATGTTACCAATGTAATTATAATTGCACTTCTAATTATATTGGGCCGGGCCCAAATGATTTTGTAATTTATTGTTGACGCCAAACTTTTGGGCCGACTTGTGAGATACCTCTATATAAGAATAGACAAGGCATTGCCTTAGAGGATATATATATATAACCAACAGTGAGTGTTATCTAGGTAGACATATTCGCAGCACAGGGAACATTGAGTGATCATTTGAGACTCAGCAATTACTCTGCAATCTGCAACCTAAATTCATGCCTTGTGCGAACTTCAGCGAACTTCCTCCATCTGCGATCTCAGTATAGTTATCAATTGACATAATTGAGACTCAGTGAAACGCTAAATGATTGGTGATCGACATTGGTTCAGTGATTCATATATTCAGCGATACAGTGATTTCCATAATCGAGACTCAGCAATATATATCTTGGTGCTGCAAGGATATAATTGGCGAATTGGCGATCTACTCCTCTTGAGATTGGTGATCTTCCTGAGTCTACTTCCTGTGGTTTGTTTTGGAATACATCTTTCTCAGCTCGATAAGGTATTCTGAGATTTGCTTCTTTGATCGGTGATCATCAGCAAATCTTACTTCAGCAATATAAGTGTTTTTTGGTAAAGATTGTGAGTATACATCTGCAACTCACTGAGGTTTGAGATTGTAATCTTTTGAGAGCAATATATTTATGATCTAATTAGTTGCTGGGTTTTTTTCCTCCAAGAGGGAGGTTTCCCAGGGTATATCGTGTTCTGTGCATTTGTGTTTTATTTATTTTCTTAGTTTTAATGTTCTGATCACTGAAATTAACATGGTATCAGAGCTAGGTTCATACTAACGAGTGATCAGATTAACCATATACTTTCAGCCCTCTGTTCTTTCTTTCTTTTGTCAAGATGGTGACAGCTTTAAAGATAGAAGACAGATCTGAAGGTGCACTGAATTCCACCTCTTGGAAGTTTGTGCCCTTCTTGCGCTTGATGAATGCCCTAATCCTTATCATGGCCCAATGGGAGTGAAAGAATTCAATGGAAGTAAATACTGATGTGTGATTTCTGATCTAATAATTGCTATTTATCTTCCTTATAGGCTTCTTGTCCTTATTCACTGGAAAATGGATTAAAATTGTATTCGCTGAAAAGAGTGTGGGTCCAGGAGTGTTTTGCTTAGATTACATAATCTTTCCGCAAATAACCAGAGACTAGATCAACTTTCATAGGAGAGTTCACTATTTGTCTTCAGGTATGATAATCTTGGCAATGAAAGACTTCCATCGATAACCGATGGCCCATTAATATTAATGATGAAGTATAGATACAATCTCAGTGGACTGTCCGCAGCTTCAGTATATCGTACGAATTACTTTTTGGCTGTGATTATTATGATATGTACTCTATTACACTATTATTTTTCGGATTCAAACCCCTCGGTTGATGACTTAGAATTCTCTTCTTTCTAGTGCTAACATTTCTGATGATGTGAATTCTATGTGACTTTTATACTCCCTGCATTTGTGTTGCTAACCTCATGGTTGATTTCTTAGCATCCCGTTCTCTATGTTGCTAAACCTTCTGATGATGTCAGTAGCAACAGTCTGGATATCATATTTCTATTTGTGAGCTTCAGGATGTGACTGCAGAGTGGGAAGTGCAGGCAATGCCAATTTTCATCCTTGTTAAAGACAGAAAGGCAATTGACAAGATAGTCGGTGCTAAGAAAGATGAGCTTGAAAGGAAAGTAGTAGCACTTTCTCAAGCATAGGCCTTGGCTTAATTATAAATAGTTCTGTTAATCATTATACTTTCTAACGATAGGAAACTTTTGCTATAATATGCTTGCTGCAATATCGTGGTACCCTGAAAACATATTTTGCTATGTTTTTGGAATGGTAATTCATTGTTGTCTATGATTTAGGTGTTAAGCCCTATTTTTCTCTATGATCTTTATGAATCTATTATGGGAATTCAAACCATGCACTATTTGCCATTTTAAATTTGTAGTGGTGCATGTTTTGTCGGTTACTTTTGTTTCAGTCCCTTTTAGTTTGGGTTTAGTATTTTTTTTTAAGTACTTTTTAGAGTTCAATTCCTGTCCTATAGATAGATTGGCAGACTACCCGAACTAGCCTGTGTCCTTGATCAAAATGGTATTTGCTCAGCTTCTTAAGAATTATGGGCATCAGATTATTCACGAGTGTCAACAATTTGACTTGGTTGAAATTTATGAGCATCCGTTTTTTTCCTTGGGTGTGTAACTTAATGTTTTTACTTATGTGTTTGTTTCTCAGTCTTTATGGAACTCAGATGCTGTTATAACTTGTATGGTGTCTTGAATATACAAAGTTCAGGATAGGCGTTACAGGCTGGTTCTATCATAAATTGGGTCTCTGCCATATGAGCATTGATACATCATTGCCTTGTGTTCACATAGTATCAGAATTTCTGGAATCAAAGGTTCCATGTATTCTTGTGATAATAGAATGAATGATTGCATGTTTTCCAAACTGATCCGTTGTAATAGCTAGTATCAATTCATTTATCTGTGGTTCTATACAGATGCTATGCTAGGTTGTAGTCCTTTCTTGCTGATCCTTATATAACATTCATATTGATTGTATTGTTTATATAACATTCATATTGATTGTATTGTTTTGTTCGTGAAGAAGGTACTTCTAGCTTGACTTAAAATAATTGTGATCCCAAGAATGGAGTTGTGCATAGTCATGATTACTTAATCGATACTGGTCTATATACCTATCCTTGAAGGGATTAAAACTTCAGTAATACTGCATCTCTCACAATGTCATGAACTGCACCTTAGGACAATGGAAACAGATGAAAGCAGTCTCAGCATCCATCGTTCTTGCTGAGAGGGAGTCTCAACATTATTGATCCTTGCTAAAGTGCTAAATTGCTCAACTATAAACAGATAAGCATTTCATAATGTTCATGAATCTTTTATAGTTTTTAATTTTGATTCTATGAACTATTACTAATCTCTCTAAAATGTTTCCAGGATGGATTGAGAAGCATAAGGATGATGAGAGATTGTATCCAAGGGGAGAAAGAGCCTGATACATTTTGTGAGGAAATCACACAGGCTGAAGAATGGACATACAGCCTGCTGTCATAAGGCTATGTTGAGATCACTTCAGAAGTATGCTTCTGTCTGGGATCTACCATGATTTCTCGAGGCAGAAGGAAACGGTCCTCAGCTGCAACACTCTTACTCTACAGAAGTCAAGATAGTAGTAATATGCAGGTAATGGTGCACAGGTATTTACCCTGGAGATGTGCATGACACAACTTGACTGTGAGTGGGCCTCTCTGTTCTACAAAGAGCAATTAGGGAGCAGCTAAAGGATCTACAAGGATCTTGATCTTATTGATTCAGAGGGAGTGAACCATGTCCCTCTAATGATCAATCAGTCAGAGGACTGTGATTCATGTAATAGAGTTCCATGTATTTCACCAGGAAAGCCATAATGGTAGATATCACATGTGGATATCATGTGATGTGATATTTATGGTTGATGTCACGATGCAGTGATATCTATTCTTGGAAGTAGCCATGATGATATGTTCATTTCCACTCATGGGTGTAGCCATGACGATTCCACGGCCTTGGCTGAGAGGGAGTCTCAGCTTCCTTGATACAAGTAATTGTATCTTCCAACCTCTGTGGGCAATGCAAGGTGGAACCACCCTCTGCGGGCAATGCAAGGTGGTGTCATATTCTTCCTTGAGGGAAGACTTGAGGCATTAGACATTTTCCACCCCCCGCGGGCAACGCAAGGTGAATCCATCCTCTGCAGATATGCAAGATGGATATCATGGAAGGAGTCCATGAAATTCGTGATTATCTAGAATCCTCCCTAGCTAAGAGGGAGTGTTGAAAATAGTAGCTAGATCGGATTCTAGCCTATTTGATTTTGATGGGAAATTAAGATTAAATATAATATTAATTAATGGCTAGATTGGACTCTAGCATATTTGATTTTAATTGAGAATTAAAATTAAACATAAAATAGATCATATTGTTTTTACTCAAATGAAAATTGCAATTGTATATTGGGTTGGGCCCAGATATGTTACCAATGTAATTATATTTGCACTTCTAATTATATTGGGTCAAGCCCAAATGATTTTGTAATTTATTCTTGACGCCAAACTTCTGGGCCGACTTGTGAAGAAACCTTTACATAAGAATAGACAAGACATTGCCTTAGAGGATATATATATATATATATATATATATAACCTACAGTGATGTTATCTAGGTAGACATATTCGCAGCACAGGGAACATTGAGTGATCATTTGAGTCTCAGCAATTACTCTGCAATCTGAAACCTAAATCCATGCCTTGTGCGAACTTCAGCGAATTTCCTTCATCTGCGATCTCAGAATAGTTATCAATTGACATAATTCAGTGATTCATATATTCAGCGATACAGTGATTTCCATGATCGAGACTCAGTAATATATATCTTGGTGCTACAAGGATATAATTGGTGAATTGGCGATCTACTCCTCTTGAGATTGGTGATCTTCCTGAGTCTACTTCCTGCGGTTTGTTTTGGGATACATCTTGCTCAGCTCAATAGTGCATTCTGAGATTTGCTTCTTTGATCGGTGATCATCAGCAAATCTTACTTCAGCAATATAAGTGTTTTTTGGTAAAGATTGTGAGTATAAGTCTGCAACTCACTGAGGTTTGAGATTGTAATCTTTTGAGAGCAATATATTTATGATCTAATTAGTGGCTGGGTTTTTTCCTCCAAGAGGGAGGTTTCCCAGGGTATATCGTGTTCTGTGCATTTGTGTTTTATTTATTTTGAGTTTTAAGGTTCTGATCACTGAAATTAACACTTGGGGACTTACGTTAGCCTTTTGTGGAGGATCTATCAACTTTATAAGTGCGAATGATAAGGCAATTTGAGTGCATCCACTACTTCTAACAACGATTTGAAACAAATTGCAAATGGGATGAAGGTTTAGAGATCTAAGTTGCTTCTAATTCTAACTCTACTAATGCAAGACACTATTGACATTGTGGTGAAACTTAAGCAGCCCTTGTTTCGCCAAATCAACTACACTAAGGAGGGTGCTATCGTCTAAGGGTGCCTGTATGATTTCCAAACTACTTATGCTCATCAAAACCATAGATCATGCAAATCAATGAACATCAAGAAATTGAAGTGCTTGCAATGGGGGTTTAGACTAACTTTGCATTGTTATTTGCAATCAACAAATACCAAAAGGTATGAACACAAGTTTCACCATGAATCAACAACAACAATATATTTCATTATCTATTCAACTACTTAAACAACTCTTAACTTCTATTCAACTTAACAACATCTAACTAATGTGAGAAATGTGGAAACCATGCAACACTCCAAAACTTCACAAGTATTCACCACAAAACCAACAATGAATTAGGAATAATTGTGGCAGTATTTTGGCAACAATTTCTTCAAGTCTCCCCTTTACAAATGATTTGAGCGACCGTTATATGGAGGCCTCAAGTACAATGGATGGCTCAGATTGATTTAAGATCAACGGCCCCGATTATTCCAACACAACCCTAATGTAACTACTACCTACAAGCATTAAATACCAACCAATAAAAATAAGACGCCAATCTGTGGGTCAATGGGAAAAATAAATTGCTTTGAGATACATATCCATTTAAGGATGGACCAATGAGAAAATTCAATGGGGTAAAACATTAAATCCTCTGATTGGTTGAAGATGAGTGGGCAATCTTGTTTCAACTCCACTTCTCCATCCTCCTTGTCTTGGAAATCTTCTCATTGAGGTGTCCTTGAAATTGCTTGTACTTGAAATAGTTCTTATCTTGATGTCTTGGCCTTGATCCTTCATAATCACTTGAACTTCCCAACCTTCATCTTCCCTTGCATTTATTGTCTTTGAACTTGACTTGCATCTTGACTTTCCTCATTCCAAGAGATGTGTATATTTGCAATTCGATTATCACCCTTGTTTGACGTTTCCAACAAATTTGGATATACAACATTGATCATCGTATCAATGATGCCTTCTTCTTTCATATTGCCTTGTCATTGCCATGATTTCTCCTTCAAGCCTTGGGATTATTGACTTTGCCATTGCATTTGCATTTCCATAACCATGATCTTCTTCACTTGCTCAATGAATGAATTGAAACGCCTTGTTGATGCTCTCATGCTTTCCTTGATGTTGTAATCATCCTTGCACGTGAAGAGACTTGAATCCCTTGTAGTTGTAATGGCTCGTTGTCCTTGAACTCTCCCTTGTCCATTTCGTTACAAAACAAAAGAAAAACCTTATGTTTAGTTTCCTAACAATGAATATAAACAAGATCAAGATACTTTAAAACATTTCTGATTTTCTAAGTTTAAAACATTTGATTTGCCTTGCCAAAGACCCAGCAAGTTTTATTTGATTTCACAACTTTACCATTACAAACTCTCAAATTACACCTGATCAAAATGTTTATGAAATTCTGAGTTTCCCAAAAACTTTGTCTGCAAGAATTCGCATTTCTACTTATGGCTGGGGGGGTTCTAGATTTTCAACTTCAATCATCTCCCTTCCAGTGAATTTAACTTGATTAGATACTAACAAATGCTCTGATTTTTATCCCCTTCATCTGATTTTCACCCCTCTATAAGGTCTACTCTACTCTTGTTTTGGTGAAATCACTTGATGATTTGAAATGGAGGCTTTCAACTTTCCTTCATATGCTTCACACCCCGAAGGTCATGTCTTATTACATGGATGGTTGACCTGATTAGGGAGTGCATTCGAATCGCAACTCCTTTAATCTCTACTAAGGCCAACTTTTCTCTAATTTCATTGAATTTGCAACTTACTTTTCCCCTTGGCCGACTTGTCCTAAAAGTTCGCATCGTTTGCAATCGCTCTGATCATACGGCGGATTTAAAAGGGGTGTTAGGGAGTGCATTCGAATCGCAACTCCTTTGATCTCTACTAAGGCCAACTTTGCTCTAATTTCATTGAATTTGCAACTTACTTTTCCCCTTGGCCAACTTGTCCTAAAAGTTCTCATGGTTTGCAATCGCTCTAATCATAGGGCGGATTTCAAAGGGGTGTTCAAATTAATTTCCAAGGGTGATCGGAATTCCAACCCCCCCTATTCCAAGGGAGGTTGGAATTCTGACCTCCTTTGGAATTTTATTCCTAAGTCTTGCAATTTCGCTTAAGCTCAAAAACAAATCGAATTCTATGTTGCCCAACCTGATTTAATTTGCAACTTCAATGATAAGTCAATTTCATCCCACAATCAACCCAGATTTCTAACATTTATCAAACAAATTCTCCTTCCTTGTTCATATTTTTCACATTTGCAAATTGAAGCTTCTTCTCAATTGCTCATTTGTTGTCTTAGACCATGCAGATCTGATTGAAAACATTTGAACCTCTGTTATCTAGCGCAGATTTCTTCACTGTAACATGATTTTAAAGGAATCAATTTTGGCTTTTTATGCTTGAAAAAAAATGCTTGCCAAGGCTGGGAAAAAATTTAGGGTAGCTTGGAAATTATTTCCAAGGGAGGTCGGAAATCTGACCTCTCTTGGAACTTTCCAAGAGGTTCATAAAAAATTTCCCGAGTGTTAAACAATTCAGCATGTTGATTTCAGATTTTGTTCATTGATTTCCTTGGATTCCCCTTCTCAATCCAAATTGAATTTCTCATTTCAGCTTGAATTCTAAATGTATCATGGATCAGATCTTCAATATAAGTTGGATTTCATACTCTCAAGTTGAACTCTCGTCAAAAACCTCATAGCAAACTTCAATTTCAACACCTTGTCTGAAAATATTCATGCTCTCATGAAGGTCGGATTTGCTGGTGGCCTTTGTAAGAATTTTGCATCAAGCTTTGACACCATGTAAGAATTGCTTTGATGCAATGTAAAAATTTGCCTATGTCAATATGCCAAGATCTAGAAGCTCAATGAATAGCACAAACAAGAGAGAAAAAATGATATGACCAATTAATTGACTAGATTCAATAATGATCAATAATGAATATAATAATGAGTTAACTGAACTCAATTGATAATACAATGTAGAAGTGTTTGCTTATATAGGCAAGACAATAAGAGTACATGATAAGGAGAAGATAAGATATCACCCATACAAGGTGGAATCACATGTCCACCAAAGGTGGATCATCCTCCATTATACAATGAAGTATGTGCAACATGTGGAGGATGATAATGTGATAAGAGCACTAAAGGTGGATCTCACACATAAAGTGAAATTGTGATAACTCATATCACCACCTAAAGTGGAATTTCTCCTACACATGTGCTAAATAAGATGCAAACTCTTAAGTGTCTCATGCACAAACTACTATGTATGCATTATCCTAAGTAAGCTTAAGTAAAGTGTAATTAGAATAAATTAATTACACCAACAGCCTTGGAAATTTGTTCCAAGCAAAGTCGGATTTCCAACCTTGCTTGGAATTAAGGCTAATTTCTAAAATTTTGCTAATGCGAAAACTAAACATGTAAACAACCAATTTAACCTTTGTTTTGCTTGAGCTTTTCTTCCATGTTTGAAATCATAGTTTCAATTAACTCAATTAGAATTCATCACTCAAACACAAATCCTCCTCTTTGATCAATATTTGCACAAGTGTTGTATGAAAGTTGCAAGTTTGTCAATGTTGAAATTGAAACAACACTTGGTTTTTTTCTCAAACATTATCATCAATTTTCAAATCGGAGTTTGGAAAAGGTTTTGGATTTTGCATGTGTAAGTGAATTGCATTCAAGATGCAAATTGAGATTTCACTCTTCATTAGGAATTCTTATAACTTTCAACTTGCACTTTCAATTCACCTAGTGCTTGAATTATAGATTGAAAATTGAAACCACCAACCCAGTCCTAGATCCGAACTTGCAACTAAGGATTGACTTGTATCCTCTAAGACTTTGCTCAAACTTGACTTTTACAATCATGAGACTTCAAAATCGCTGCCAGACCCAGCCTAAGCTAATAGACTACTCTATTGCCAAGCAAAAAAAGGGGGTCCCCATTTGTAATGGGGCAATGGTATGAAAAGGTCACAACATGTTGAAGACTTGTCAGATGGTTTTGTTCCAAGAGAATCTCTCTAGTACTTGTTTGTACATCTTAAAGTACCCTTGGTGGCCTAATAAGGGATTATCATGATATTCCTTAAGGATCTTAGTCTTCATTTTCAAATTGGGTGACAGGAATATCCTATATTTATATAGAATAAGTTCATACACCACTTTGTACTCATCACTAGGAAAATTTCCTAGTAAGATACCATTGGCCTACAAATCTTTGACATATTCCACAATGTTATCATCCTTCCATTCCGCAAACAATACTTCTGAGGGTGTTCAAATGGGGTCGTCTTGATAAAGCATCTGCTACAACATTATTTGCCCCCTTCACGTACTCAATGTCAAAATTGTAAGCTTGTATTTTTCTCACTCATTTTTGCTACCTGTTATTTAGGTCCTTCTGATTCATGAAAACCTCAAACTATTGTGATCTGTTTTGACACTAAATCTTTCGCAAATCAGATAGTCAAAATTTGAACAAGGCATGCATTATAGCAAGCATTTCATTATCATAGATTGAGTAGTGTCTTTTTTTGTCTCGGTGAGCTTACGACTTTCAAATGCAAAAGGATGCTTATTTTGCATTAGAATGGCTCCAATTCCTTCATCGGAAGCGTCACTCTAGTTGTCATGTCCCCTCTTTAGCTCTGTCTAGCAGAGACATGAGAGTTAGCCTATTATGGGGTCTCGTAGGCTGGCAGTGGTGATTAGAGACTCATTCAAGTTATTCAGTGTTCAGATTTGGTGTCTCAGGCAGTAGCAGACCAGTTGGGAGCAGTTCCTTGATTTTAGTAGGCAACTCCTATTTTTTAGGAGGGGGATTCCTACTTTTTTGGAGATGGTGTCAGCTTCCAGAGTTGAGGTTCTATAAGTTCATCCCTTGGTTTTTGTTTCAGGAGACTTGGGTGTGTTTCCTAGTTTCTAGGAGCATCCCTAGATTTTAGGGATGAGACTGCCAGTTGTCCCAGGTTGTCGGGCATCAGTCACAGGCAGGTGACATATTCAGTTTCAGGATTTTGGGGTGTTTCGGGTGTTCTATGGCTATTTGGGATATATTTTAATATATTTTAATATTTTCCTAAGTTAGTGTTTTAATATTTTAAATAAGGCTATGTATATAGCTATTTTGGAGTAATAAGGGGTTTTCTGGCTTCATCTGGCTTGATATGCCTATGTGTTATAGCTCGTTGGAAAGGTCTCGAAATTTGCTACATGATTTTCACCTTCTAGAGTCTTTTTGGTGCTTGGAACTATTTAATTATAATAAAGTGACATTTTCTCTATAGTTTGGACGCCATAAATGAGAAATATCATTTAAATATAAAGTGCACTCTTAATTATCTTTTAGGGTTCGAATTGCAAAGGAAATGAGATATAAGGAGATGGAAACCTAATTGATGGCATCTTTTTTACACATTTGAAACTTGTTTTTGGCGAATTTGCTCTAGTAGAGCGATTCTTCTTCTAGGACGCAAACCCCAGGTTTGGGACTGGCTGGGACGTAGCCCTCAGCAGTTGTTGTCAGTAGATTCAGCAGGCTTTGTGCATTGTTTGTCAGAGACAGGGGTGCCATTCCGTGTTGAGGATTCAGAGTGCATACAGAGGGTT
>MU225295.1:1989683-2013133 GCA_018584345.1 Thuja plicata | reverse complement strand
AGCATTTTTATTTTTTGTTCTATGCATTTCTGGAAGAAATCTAAAGAAATTTCAAGTTACATTAAAAAAAATCAAACCAGAGGTTGCATGTTGGTGATCAGCACTTGCATGTTAGCAAAAAATTGTTCAGGGAGAACCAGGGGTTCTTACATTCCTCTAGGTTGGTTGGATCCATGGCACTTACTATGATTTGGATTGATTCTTTTAATCCCTCCATGAAGAGGTAAGTGAGCCTTTCTTGAGAGATTTTTGGTACCATGACGACCAATTCTTGTAATTTGGTGACGAATTCTTCCACGGTTCCTTGTTGCTTTAGTTGTGTTAATTCTTTGGAATACCATTGTGGATGACTTTGATCGAATCTTTTGATAAGCTTGTGTAAACTCTATTAGTTTTCAGAGCTTCGCACAAAAAAATTATCCTTTCTTGTTTCGAAACCAATACATATATAGAGGAAATCATTCCTTAAATTCCTCATACGGTTCTACCTGATTCTGATATTAGTGAGTTGTTGAAACAACTCGTAACCAACACCAACAAAGCACTAATAATAGTTTTCCAACAAACTCAGCATAGGTGGTTACTTGTTGATGACCTTGGGTAACAAGGCCATGGTGCCACCACTCCTGGGTTGTTCCTGTCAGATGGAGCACCACAAATTCGATGGCTTTTTCCTCCATCCTTGGACTTAGTGAAAAAGTGTCTAACTTTTGTATCCATGAATGCGCTGTGAATCCCGAACCGTCGAAACCAGCCAGATTTATCTTACTCACCCTCTCCTTTAGGTTGTTGTTTTGCCTTTTCCTATTCCTATTAGGGATAGCCCTCATCTTGGCCTCACAATTATCCTTGAAAGAGACATTTCTCTTCAATTCGGGATCAATTCTAGAGTATGCTTCTAAAATTTCATCAACATTATCCCTTGGTGGGGTGTTTGCCCCTTTGTCTTCCATGGCTTCCTCCCTAGGTAGGAAGGGAGGTCTTATTTGCATAAGGTTGGTTATCCTTGGGGAGATGTTATAATTGTTCTTGGAGTGGCTAGAGTTGGTATCCCTTCCATGAGAATTATGGTTACTTATATTTTGAATGGCTTGAAGGAGGAGTTGGTTGGTTCTTTCATTCCTCTCATTTTGTTCTATGAGGGCTTTAATGGTTTGAGCAATCTGTTCCATTAAGGCCCTCAACTCATTGCTCATTTGTTCATTCATGGTGAATGTAAGCTTCCTTCTTCCTCTTTCAAATGCCCCTTGAGCCCTTTGGCTACTTTACATCAACTACCTTTCACAGGATGGCAAGAAAGATGCTCTGATACAAATTGTAATGTCCCCTTCCTAATTTTCCCTAGAAGTTGCCCTAAATCACAATTGCAACATATTAGGTTTAAGGTTTACCAAATAAATATTTTCTTTAATTGTGTGATTCGTAACTTGAATCCTGTATTCACCACATGGACAGAGTGCTAACACATACACACACAGATATATATATATATATATATAATGCAAATATCATTCATAAACAAATCGAAGGTCGGAGTAAAGAGAATATATCTTCATCATTATCTAGTACTTAAAATTATATGTGAATTCCAATTATAGAAGATGTTGAGTAAGAAGGCATAGTAGGGTGCCCTAAGATAGTGGTTTTGCCTCCATACAGCCCTTCTCCATTCTTCTATGGTTGATTTAACTATGATTCACCAATAGTCCCCCAATGTAGGAGTTGGGAAGGTACTTGTGATAGGGTGCCCTTGGCGGTTCTCCCTCTTACAGTGCAGTAGGGTGTCCTCATAGCAGTTCTCCCTTAATTGCTATGGCAACAGGGTGTCTTTAGCAGTTCTCCCTTAATTGCAAACTCTCTCCCATTTCCTTGTAGCAGACTATTGTCAGATTAATTTTATGTCTTAATGTTTATTAACAACAAACCAAGATGCATCACATAGATAATCATTATTTCTGCATTACCAAAAAAAGAATAATATTAACACCCTAGGTTCAGATCTGATTACTGTTATTATGTCCTTGGTATTGAGAATTCGATCTGCTCAAGGATATTGTGTTTCTCTTGTAGTTTGATGTTCTTGTCTTCTATTCAAAGCCCTTAACCAATGAGGGCCTTGTCCCTGTATATCCTGTTAGGAAGAGTGTAAAGTCGTGTCCTTTGCGTTGATAACCAAATGAGACATCACATCCCATAAATCGCTGCTTTCCACAATACATGACTCTTGGTAATATTTGTTTTAGAGATAAACATTCTTTAACAATATTCATTTTCTTCCTAGTTACCAATCGATAAAGTTTTGATGAACATTACTTAGCAAATCGAGAGCGAACTTGAGCGGTTTCACTCTCTAGTAACAGTGAATATACAGCAGTAGAACAGATCACTAAGTTCCAGATTATCAACAGAACTGATAAGGTATATTACCTAATCACTGGGACATGATACTGATCCAAATCAAACGAATGAAACTGATAAGATGTTGGAATGAAGAAACAATATGCCACTTTTCTAAAGTACCATATACTTGGCATTTCACCTTATAAACCCATTTGCGTCCAATGTGTTGCTTACTTGGAGACAACTTTGCTGGTGCCCAGGTATGACTCTTCATCAATGTACCATATTCAACCTTCATGGCTACTTACCACTCTAGTTTACCTTCTGCTTCAGCAGAAGTGACTGGATTCACCTAAAATAAGGCCAGAGAAAGAGCAAAATTCATGTGTTCTTTAGAACCAACAAATTACTTTCTAGATTGGGGAAAATCTTCTCCCACATTCTTAAGTTTCTTCATTGTTGAGGTTGAGGTTTTCAAGCAAAATATCTTGAAGCATCACCCTGATCCATATTAGGCAATTAAAATTGATGTGGAGTTGGAGATGAAGAAACATTATCCCATTGTGAATCCCCACTAGAACTCAAGGCTCCTAGTGTCATTAAATCAAGATGCAACAAGGAAACAAAACTCAAACTAGAAGGAAGCATAGTATATGGTACCACATGCCTGTAATAACTCTCAATCCTATCTAAACAACTAGGAAAGATTGATGAAGTGGTTTGGGGACAAAGACACTACCTAATGGATAGACACACATAGCAGACTAGATGTGCTATGGCTGATGCATAACTATGAATGGCATGTCAAAGTGTAAATGACTAAGCAAAGAACAAGAATAGAAAAATTAGACATCTCGCTGAAAATTGCTTTGATGTATGGTTGGTTTGGATGAATTGCAAATTGCTATGGTTGCTATTCCAGGTGGTATGAGTAAGACAGTTACTCAGAGCCTTTGTTATCATTTGAATCTGATACCTATGTTCATGTAAAAATTAGTGCAGATTTCAATGACAATGGATATGGTTCAACTTAGCATGTTCTTTTTCTTTCATATGGCATGTTGGAAGATATGAGGATTTTTTCGCTTTATGGTGGTTATAATGGTTGCTTTTGCAGGTGTCTTGTTGGAGCATGAGAGCATGGTGAAAATTCAGATTGTACATGGATGGTTAAGAGATGGTTTTCCCTTGTTTGTGATTCCTATAGGTGCATTTGCAATGTATGATGTCAAGTGGGAGAATGTTAGAATTAAGGTGTCATCCACCTTGTTAATCCTATGACATGGATCCAACATCTTTGGAAAGTGTCCTAAGGCAATTAGGCTGTACTGGGAAAAGATATTTGTAATATTTATTTTCACTATTGTTTGTAATGCATTGATAAGGGGTGATCTGTTCCACAAGCAGCGGTAAAGGTGGGTTGTGAACACAATTATTTAATATTGTTTTCCCTAACAATGAGTGACCTTTGGGCTTCTCCAAGTGGGCACTTGGAAGAGGCAATAGGTGTCTCTTGGTATTTTGTCATTTATTCCACTTAATGTAATGTTTATCTTGCAAGAATGGGCGCCCAACTTGGCAGGAATATATTGGAGCCAAAAACCGGTTTCTTTTCAAGTTTTGTGGAGGCACTCCAAGGGTTGTGGCAATGAGGAAAGAACCTTCTTTGGACATCTTTATCGATGGTTTAGGAGCTCTTTCCATTTTATATATTCACCCTTTTGGATGTAGAATTATGAAAAATAATTGAATGTAGAGTTAATCTGTAGGAAAAAAGATAGGTGGGAGGCTTGAGGAGGTTGCTCATATGTACACAGGTGCTGCTATATTGGACACAAAAATGAGAATGGAAGTGAATGTATTGTAATCATGTTTCTTTGTTGATAATGCATACTTGGCCTCTCTTCTTGGAGGACTTTTCTCACACAAGGGTTTCCCCATTTAAATCCTGTGTTATGTGATTCTTTTATGTTTCTGATTTGTTCTTCGTTGCTACTATCTTATTATGATGATGTCATTTTTTCTTTGCTATTATAAGCTCACATGTGATAGGATTATTAAGCATGATAAGAAGGATAATTTTTTGGCATCATAAAGAATAAAAGCGTGGTTTTCCACATCAAGGCCACTTAACTTTCAGATTTGCATTAAAGTTTCCTATTTTCATGTTGTAGCTATCCAAGCCCTGTATCTCATTCTTTGAATGGTTTATTGGATATAGATTGCTCTTCATGATCTTTGGTATTGAACTTGTATATTTCCCAACAGTTAATTTGAAATGTAGGACTGATTTATTGCTGATTGGAATAGTTTTCAGATTTCATTCATGATCCTTTCTTTCAAAGACAACTGCAAGGTACAACGCATAGAATATTGATGAAGCAAAGTGCATAAAGCTCTCAAAGGGTATCATTGTTTAAACATGTTCACAATACATAACTCATAAAATGAATCGATTACAATCATGATAGAACTGTAGCCTGAAGTTTCATTGAAATTTGCAGCCAACTATGTCTTTGGGAAGATTAATCTTGCACAAAACCAAAGGGTTGATTGACGATTTGAATCTACTCCAGCAACACACCAACACTATTTGATTCACAGACTTGAAAGAGGAGATTTTAATGACTTTAAATGCCATAAAATTTTCTGAAACACCTTCAATATTCCCTGCTACAGCAACTCAAGCGCCCCAAACCAATCAAGGGCAATTCATATGAATATTTCCAATCATTCCTATATCCCTCAGAGCTGGTCCAGACCTGATAGGAATCCCTAAACGCCTCAAACAGGATAATTTTTGCAAATCATAAAGCAGAAAATTCCCTGCAACTTCCCACATACCATTGCCCAAGTTGAGTGCTACATTCAAAGGGGCTACTCCAGTGATGATAGCACGGGTGGGTTTGGGTTTGACTTCCAAACCAAACCTATAGAGAGGGGTTTTCATGATGACTTTAGTATTGGTGATTTGGAGAGTGATTTATTCAGAGAGACAACCACTCATGAGTAGCACAATGAACAAAGGAACCGGCACTTACGTACTTCGGATCCAGGTGTGTTGACAGCTAAGTATGATAAGGAACCATATTGGGATGAATTTTCTTTTGACCAAAATGCTATTCTGACTTCATCTTGGACGTTATGCATTGAGGATGGTATTGAGGACGCTGATTTTGAGAGGTTTGATCTCGAAAACAAATTTGAATTAATATTACAAGGAACTGATATTGAGCGAAGCCCTAGTGACCTTGTTGATTTGGATCCACAACATAATGTCGACCATTTTCATCAAGATGGAAATGGAGAGGCATAGAAGATTTGGGAAAGCATTGGAGAGACTGCTGAAAGGTATAGAGAAGGTTCAGATTTTTAATGCATTATAACAACTATTCATCTAACTTGCATGATCTTGATATTCATGAAGGAAGAGGGAAGAATCATTTATTAATGTCTGTAGAAAATGAAGTGCATACATTATCTAAGTTGGATGAAACAAAAAGCCTTGTTGAAATTTCATTCACAAAACACCAAGAAACCAGTAGGAGCAAACTATTCCCCTTGCTAACTTGCAAATGATTAAGTCCACCATGGGAGAAATGAAATCAGCCTTCTTGCATATAATCCATGATAAAGACGTAGCCACCAAGATTGCAGATGAGCCTTTATCTATGTCTAGCAAGACAGAGGGAGAAGTTAGTGAGCTCATCATTAAGCTTAATTAAACGAAGCTTGCTTTGAAAAGTGTCCAAAAGGCACTTCTTGAAGTGGAAGAACAGTTCCATGAGGCCAAACAATTCAAGGAGCAAGAGAACAACAAAAGAACAAAGGAAATCAAATAGGTAATTGAAGAACATGATTGCATTCAGGAGATTTATGATTTAGTCCATTGTTCCAAGAATCCAGAAAATAGATGTTTGGATTGGCAAGAAGATTGGTTTGAAGTTGGGAATGAGGATAATCTTCATTTTGCTGATAACCCATTGTTTGAGATGGGTGTTAATATATTATTTGCTAATCCATTCTTTGAGTTAAATGAAGGAGCACTTGCCAAATTCACTGAATTGGTTGGTGACAATCGCAAGATTTGGAACCCAAGTGAAGTTACCAGGAGTGAGGTGTTATCTCATGATTGAAATCGTGGACAAAATTTCAAAGTTAGTACCATCATCCACTTTCCAATCAACCTACACAGAACTTTAGTAGTTTTTCACACACACTTGAATCGGTATGCTATTCTAGCCTAATGGTGGAGTATTTTGTAGTTGGGGTTGGTTGGTAGAGATATTTAGTCATAGGAAAACACTTTTTAGCGATTTCCATGCTCACATCTCCTTTATTGTCAAGGGTTGACAGTTGCTGCCCCAAAATTACAGTGCTGAGTTTGACAATTACAGTTAATGAGTAGGTTTATTTTCAGCACATGTAGATTATATGGCAGCTAGTTGTGAGATTTTCCAGATTTAGTTCAATTTTTTTTACTTCCACTTGGGTGAGTGATGATTACTCCAGTCATTACATGATGCTGATATACATATCTTCAGATGTTGCTTTGATGATTGCAATTGGTTAGTGCGCTCAGGACTACACTATTGACACTCGGAGATTTAAGTGTCAATATGGTATTATCAGTTTTTGACCATTGGCGTTTCCAGGATAGCTAGTTTCAGAGTCAACACTGGTGATATCTTCTATACCAGCCACTAGTAAGAGACTGATTGGCACCACTTCTAGGCAACCTTGAGGAAATATTTTGAGGATCATGTTTTTGGATTAAGTAGAATATTTCTCCTATTGCTTGGGAAAGAGAGATTGCAGTTGTGGACGAAACTGTGATGCTTTGGCAAAAGATCTTTCATGGAATAGTTTTCAAACCTCGTAGGCATATCAATTTCGGTTTTGAGAATGGTTACATTTTTGGGTTACGGGAGAGGAAAGTTCAGATTTGGCATAATCAATTTGCAATTATATTAAGAGTGGCATAGTGTCAGTATGTTGGATCTTTTTTAAGATTGACGTGGGACCTTGGGATCATATTTGGTTTCAGTTTGGATCAGTCTAATGATTTTAGGTTTGAGTTGGCATTGCTTCAAGACAATGCAATCATTGGGAAGGGAAGACTGTAATGTCCATATTTTTGCGTTCTCTTGAATTGCAGTTGGCACAGACCTTCTAGGTGTGTGTCAGCCTAATTAGACAGGTTATTTGAGGTTACTAGTAAGCTCAAATAGTCTAGAGGACTTATATGATGCTTTATGATGTTATTTTTGAGTCTTGGTGGGTTCCCCAAGATTCTTGGAGAGAGCATCTATTTATAGTAAGTCGCCTAGTTGGGTCTAATTCTCTTGCTAACCATCGGTAACACTCTCGTGTAGTCAATTTTCAATTTTGATGCTTTTCGACTGCTTCCGCAACTCGACTGTAATATTGAGCTACATTTTAATTAATTTTACTAAGGTTTGCTATTTAAATTAAAATAATTTAACATGCACCTTGAGTTATAGCCTATTGGAGCCAAGATGGAAAGTTTTAAATGCCGGGATGCTAATAAAGTGACATTGAGTGTCAAGAATGTTCAGGGATATAATCAAGTGATTTATATTGTGTTTTCTAGAAAGTTTCCAGAAAAGCTAATAAAAGGGGGTTTGTGAGCTCATTTGGCATTATGCAGTCCATTTTATTTTCTTTGTTTGAAATCCTTGTGGTTTGAGAGATCAAATTTGGTACATCTCAACCTCTGGATAATAAAAACCTCTTGAAGACTATCAGTTTTAGGGGTGAAAGATTCCTCCATAGTTGGTTGTAGGAAAAATCATTGAAGTTTCTTCTGTGCGTTTAACAATTGGGGTTCATAGAAATTTGTGAAGTCATTTTACAAGGACAAATTTCATAAATTTAAGGTTATTTTGGTGTGAGTTTTGCCCAATCACATGGATGCCAAGAAACTTAAATGAAAGACAGTTGCCGGTATTAATGAGACGATTCACATAAGGAATCTCACAAATGTGGTGAAGCTATGGTTAGCGTAAACTTTCTACATCAAGTCGTGAACTTTATTTGAGGTAAAAAAATGTTTAGCACGTAACATTGTGTCAAGTTGTGAGTTTCAAATAGTACCTTGTTGTGGGCAGTATAATTCACTTGTACTTGGCATAAAGGCTTCCCAAATCCTAGGTCCAAGATTAGACAGCAGTGGTGTGAGAATTTAGGGCATCTTGGGTTTGACAACGACAAGACAAACATTCATTGTTGGATGTGGATTCTTTCCTAGTCAATGGACTTGTATTAACTGTATGATGATTGATTTGCACTGGAGTCAAGGCATGGAATGCTAAAAGTGTGTAGTATCCTCATTTTCGGGTTCTCTTGCTTTGTATTTTGCTTTGGACTTCTGAGTGGGTGTTGATCTTATCAGGGTGGTTACTTGATGTTATTAATGAGCTTAGATGGCCTAGAGGACACAAAGGGCACCTTTTGAGGTCATTTTTGGAGAAGATTCTTGGAGAGAGCATCTATTTATAGTAAGTCACCCATGGTTCCGATTACCATCATTCATCATTTGTATCATTCCTGTGCAGTCAGTTTTTGAATCTAATGCATCTTGACCATTTCTGCAACTCGAATATTATATTGAGCTAAATTTTAATTAATTTTACTAAAGTTGTCATTTAAGTCAAAATAATTTAACAGGAACTTCAATATAATAGCTCATTGGAAAAAAATTTAAATGTTGGATGCTTAACCATGTGACTTAAGTGCCCAAAATAATTAATTATTTATCACTTTTTAGAGGCATAAGGTTTAATTAAATTATAAAACGATTGTATATTGCACATTCCAAAAAGTTCTCTAGCTGATTAAAAGAAGGCTAAGGTCTCATTTGTGAGACAGCAGAATTTAGAAGCTTACTTATTTCTCTATGGAGATGTAGTGGTTTGTGCATGTACCCAAACTCTCCTAGCGAAATGAAAACCCTTATGGTTAATTTGAACTGAGGACAAAAACCCGTTCACTTCACTAGAGCAGCTCCACAAAAGGATAGAAGGGGTGTTGAAGGTTTGAGCGGGAACGAAAACTCTCATTTGTGGCATATTTTTGGAGGCAAATCTAGTAAGGGTTTGCATTTGTGCTAAAGAGATTTACATTTCTTTTGCATTGGTTTTCTACAATTGGAGAGTTCATTGAAATTTCTAAAATCTTTATTTAAAGACAAATTTCTAGATTGTTTATGGTGAGAAACTTCATGGTGTTTCTTATTAATATTATTATTTGAAAATTTTAATATTGGAAAATGGAGTGAATAGTGATTTTCCTTTGCTAGTTTAAAGTGATTGCTTTAATCCTTAGTATTAAGGTGGCTTTATCATCTATTGGGTGATGTTGTCATGGATTTGAAATTCATATTTTGCTAGTCGATTTGTTATATTGTTGGCCACTTGATATTTGTGTTAGCAAGAATTGATACATTGTAGAATGGTTATTATTCCACAATGTACATAACAATACAACATATATTCAGTAGAACAATACAATATATATATTCAGTGATACCAACAAGACATTTACCAATAAGACATTTAATATCAATAGCAATGGAATACACAAAGTAGCATACCAAGATACCAAGATGGCGAGGAAATGTTTATTTCTTTATTTATTACCAACCAAAAACCATGAGTTCCATACAATAAACCACAATACTTATATAAAAGTCGGTTGGTTGGGGAAACCAACGAACCCATCTCCTCGCTTCTAACTACCCTCCCAACAAACATAATAAAGTCTAATACAATATTACTATATTACGTCCTACATATATCCCCCCCTCAAAAAAAAAATGTCGTCTTCCAGACGACTGTACTACAAAAAGAAAATCAGACTTCAGAGTTGGGTTGTGAAGGCGTCACTGGACTTGGAACTCGTTCAAATCCTTAGAGCACCCGTAATGCATCCATCTTTTTCACTTCAGCTGCTGATTTTGCTTCAGCATCAGTAATGCAAGGGGCTGTCCAGATTTCAGCTATTTCTCCCTGCTTGTATCCACTCTACTGGAATAGGCTCCAATCTGTATGGCATTTTCCCTTCATGAATATTGCCAAGGACTCTGCTGCTCTAACTATGGCTTCCACATTCCGACTCTTGGCCTGTTGTATGATTTCCTTAGTGGTGTGCTTGTCTTCTGCATTCTCCCACCAGGTGCGGCATCCACTTCCTACTACACTCTTAAAACTAATATTGGCTGTCGTAGTCCTTTCCATGATGTTCTCTTTATCCTTCTTGCGTGTCCTCTTCTTCACCTTTCTCACCTGTAAGGCTGGATTTTTCTGTTTGGAATCAACAATTTTCCCTTTGCTTGGGTTTCCCACACTTATCTTTACCATCTTATAGTCTCTGGCCAACTGTCGTATGCTCTTATTAATTGTTTTGCCCCAACCGTTGTTTACCCGCTGGGGTAACCTAGTTTACTGATGCATAGACGTTATACGGGAATACAAATACATAAGATAGATCAGAGAATACCAGTCTTTATTAATCATTCATAACTTGAGTACATTTACAATAGCCACCAATGATCATGATGTCTTCAAAGAGCAAGTACAGTGTTTATATAAAACCCGAAGCGGTGCGACCAAACGTCGTCACCCATTCCCAACCGTCGGTAGTAACTAAGTATCGTCGATGCACACATAACTAACACCCGACATAACGACATAAGAAACTATACGGCTAACATCATCCCCCCCTAAAGAAAAGTCATCTTCGGACGACAACAAAATGTCTGGGACAGAACAACAAAATAGGAATAACGAACTACCATAGACAAAAACTAGGAGCGAGAAGAAGAGGGGGGCAGAGGAAGCGTCCCTGATGAGGAAGCACGTTGATCTGCTTGAGGAACTGGTGTGGATGTCTCCAACCGAGCTCGGAGCTCATACACCTGTGTAGTCCTAGTCTGCAAGTGCTCTTCAGCCACCATCTGCAACTCCAAGGCTGACTTAGTCATCAAAGCAGCCTCCAAAAGTTCCTTCTCCTTGGCCTCATTCTCGGCCTATGTTGCTGCCAACCGCTGCTCCCAAGCCACGGTCTCCCTAGCCAGTCTCTCTTCCAGAGCAACCCGTGCTACCTGCTCAGCCACCAACTCCTGGGTACGCTAGAGTAAGTCTCCCTCCACTGCCTCTAACTTGGTGCCTAGCTCCTCCCGAGCTCTTTGTGCGGTCACCAAGACAGTCTCACGGTCCGACGAGACATACTCAGATCGCCTCAATGCATAGTACCCAGCCTGAATTGTCTGCTCAAGCTCTCGAACGAGAGTCTCTGCCTCACTCTCAAGTACTGGTGTAGGAAGAACCCATGCAGCTAACATCTCTGCAGTCTCCTCAGCAGGCCACAATCCTCTCTCAAAACACTCTGCAAAAGCTACACCACAACCCACTCGTGCAAAGGCTAGGAAACGCCTCAAATCCTGAACCATAGTCGCCATAGTTCGAGATTCTGCTACCACCACCAACCGACGTCCCCGAGTGACCATGTCGGCCAAGTAGGCCTCCACGTCCTCTCCCTCCAACGGCCTAGAGCTGGTGAGGGCTGCCGGGCGAGACAACTCAAATCCATAAGGTACCTCCGTCGCTACACCTCCCACTTCCTCGATCGGCTGAACTACCAATGGAGCCACTATCTCCAAAGCCCCATCCTCTTCAGATACGGACGGAATATCTGTCGCCGTTGTGACATCCGCAGAGTCTATACTAATGATCTCTGGAGGGCCCTCTCGTCAAGGAGAAAGAACTGCAAGTGGAGCCGGAACCAACTGAAACCATCGACTGATCCAAGAATGCATTGCTCCAACACGTGTAGGGTCGGCTGGGGGAGGTGGATTAGTCGGTGAGGAATCTTGCAAAAGTGTCGCGTCGACGGTCACTACAACATCCGATTCTACCACATCCATCCGAACCTAACCCTTGCCAATATCCTGGG
The DNA here is from genome assembly GCA_018584345.1 of Thuja plicata. Taxonomy (NCBI): domain Eukaryota; kingdom Viridiplantae; phylum Streptophyta; class Pinopsida; order Cupressales; family Cupressaceae; genus Thuja; species Thuja plicata. Next base: position 2,000,818 of record MU225295.1, on the reverse strand, counting down.
TGCCTCCAAGCACTGCCTCCGCTACAACTGACACCCCTGCCGTAGGTTCAGTATCACCTTCGGCTGTAATGGCCGCAGCCTCTTCGTCAGGTGGAAACTCGACTATAGGAACTGTCTGACTCACCACCCCCGAGGAAGTCAAGTGGGCCGAGGCAGACAACACCGGCGCTGCAAACTGAACCAGTGGGGCTGTCGAGGTGGATTCCACAGTCTCCATGCATATAGCCTCCTCGACCATATCACTATCCTCCTCTGAGTCAGTGTCAGAAGGCTCTGGAGTGGCTTCGCGGCCACTATCAATATCTGGGTCGGACTCCACAACTGGTTTATGACGTCGGTTATGTCCACTGGTTGTACCTCCAGTATCCAAATAGTTCCAGTGAAACACAGAAGGGGCTCCTATCGTGGGCTTTCCTTGCAGCTTGAGTTCCAACTCAGCTACGGGGATCTGCCTGAGTGCGGCCTCCAGAAACAACCCAATGGCGTAATGGGGCATGTAAAAAGTCCGATGTTGTAATGACATCAACTCTAACATCCTATCTGCCAACACCGAAGCCCAGTCATATACCACGCCATTCATTAGCCCATGCATGTAGACAATTTGTGGTAGGGCAATATCAAAGGCACAACTCGAGCCTGTCAACCTGCTTTTATTACGTCCAGAATGCAACACCAGGCACCCTCTGCTACGAACTCCTTCTGAAGGCCTCTCGCTTTCGTCGCTTTAATCATAGAGTCCAACTCTACTGGAGTTAGAGGACGACAGACACGCTTTATCCAAGATTCCTTCCTTTCGGTTGGCATTTTCTGTGTTTTGGTTTCCACCTTCCGCCCATTGTGCCCTGGAATACCAAAGACGCGTGTGAAGTCCTCAGCCCGACATGAGACTGTAGGTCGGTGATTCCGATACACAAAAGTACTCTTCCTTGTTTGCTTATTGAAACCCTGGATCATTACCCTCAAAGTGGGTTCAAAGCTGCGCATAGAAAACAGGTGCATTTGAATAGCTCAATGGACACCAGCCTGTCGTAGGAATTTTTTTCACTTCGTCGTCCTTAGGAGTTTCATTCCACCATTTCCTGCACTCAAGTCCATTGAGGCCTTCAAATGCTACCGTCGTAGGTGATGGCTTCTTTTCCCTCCTGCTGTGCGGACTTGAGCTTTTTCGTGCTACTCCCAGTTGCCTGTCTGTGTCCTGCAACACTAACTCCAGAAGGCAGTATGGTAGCCTTCTTGTCCATGGTTGTGCTTCCTAAACTCCCTGCCTGCAATTGACTTTTCCACTGACTCCTCTTGCTGGTTGAATTCATAACTGTTTCCAAAAAACGGTCAGGTCTTCTCTTCTTCGTTAAGTTTCTCCTTCACAATCTGTCCCTTCGACGATTGCCGTAAAACACTTGTGGCTGAATCTGATATGCCTTCCACGTTAATTCCAAACCATCCTTCTTCCTTCTCCTCGTGCCATGGCTCTTCCCTCCTACCCGCGGTTGTTTCTTTATTTGCGGTTGTCCTCTTCTTTCCCCCCTACGGCTGTTCTCTTCCTTCCCCACAACTGCTCTCTGCATTCTCCCTTGGCGTCCGCTTTTTCCCTCTTCCCTCCGCGCTACTCTCTCTGCTCTCCGCAGCTGCTTACCGTTCAAATGACAGTAGTTCGGGCCTTTTAATATGCCCGCGGTGGTTCCACCGTTCGGTGGCCACCTTACGGTGGTTCCACCGTCGAGTGGTCCCACCATCGGGTGGTTCCACCATACAGAACTCTCTTTTTTTAGTTTTTTCTTTTTTAAAAAAAAAAATTTTCCTATATTTCAAGTACAATTATTCTGCAAACTCGATCGGGGCCTTCTGTCTAGCTGTTCATGATCAACTTTTAGTTTCGATCCATTGCCAACGTCGGGGAGCTCTGTCCCGCCGAGCGCCCACAATTTGATTGCTCCGTTGCTCCCGAATTCCCGGACCTTATAGGGACCTAACCATTTCACTTTGAATTTGCCTGGTTTAATTTTGTTTCGTCCATTGTACTTCAGTACGAGTTGTCCCGGGGAGAATCGAGTGTGTCGAAGGTGCTTGTCATGCCAATGTTTCCGATGTTGTTGGGCCACGTCAGTTGCCCACTGTGCCAACATCCGCCGTTCGTCAAGTTTGTTAAGGGCATGCAACCGTTCCTGGAGGCTCTCCATGTCGCCCAGTTTGTTGTCGAGTGCTATCTGGAGACTCGACACCATAAATTCTGACAGGACGACAGCCTCTTGTCCATACATCAACTGGAATGGAGTGTGTACCGTGGTGACCTTGTATACCGTATGGTATGCCCATAGTACCGACGGAAGTCGCTCTTCCCAGTCCTCGCCTTCTACTCCGCACAACTTGTAAATGACCGACACGAGTATCTTGTTGGTAGCCTCGGCCTGCCCGTTTGCCCTCGGGTAGTAGGGGCTCGAGAGTGAGTCAAAGATTTTAAATTCCGTGGTGAGCAACCTTATTACATGGTTAACGAAATGCCCTCCTCTGTCGCTAGCAAGCTGAATCGGTATGCCGTATCGTGTGATTATTTGTTCATAGATAAATTTCGCTGTGCTTACTGCGGAGTTGTTCGACAGGGCTCTCGCTTCGACCCATTTGGTAAGGTATTCAGTTGTCACCACCATTTATCAACACCTGCGTCTGCTTGCCTTTAGCGGTCCAACAAAATCTAGTCCCCATCGCTCGAACAACTCCTGAGCGTTGGACGGGTTTAATGGCAAAAGTCCCGCTTGAGTGGTTTCCCAGCTCTTTGACAGGTGTCGCAACTCACCACCCATTCCCGTGCGTCATTATTCGTGGGCCACCATAGCCCTGTGAGTAAAACCTTTCGTGTTGTCGTATCTGGTCCCATATGCCCTCCGGTGGGACCTCCATGGGCCTCCCTCAGAACACCCTATACTTCTTCCATCACACACCTCCGAAGCACCTGGTCGGGTCCCATTTTGTACAATAACCCGTTAATGAGTTGAAAGGTCTTACTCCTCAAGACAAGTTTTCGTCTCTCTCCTGGCGGGATTCCCTACGAAAATTGTCCTGTGGACAAGAATTCTCCAATGCTTGCATACCACAGCGAAAGAAAAGCAATACGAAAAAAGATGGGCGTCCGGGAAGTTGTCATTCACCCCCTCGGGCGGCTCCCCAGATTTGACGCGCGACAGGTGATCTACACACACGTGACTATTTCCCGATTGTACTATGATGTTGAAGGTGAACTCCTGCGACGGAGGCAGCCATCTGCTTACTCGGCCTTGAATAAGTGGTTTGTTCACCAGGTACATTAAGGCCTGGTTATCCACGAAGAAGGTAAATGGGGTAGCGAGTAAGTAATGTTGGAATTTCTGTACAACATACACCATCCCTAACGCTTCTCTCTCCGTCGTGCTGTAGTTTTTCTTTGCCTTTGAGAGGAGCCTGCTTGCAAAGTATATGGGGTGATATAATCCGTGGTCACCCGTTTGTGCCAACGTGGCTCCAATCGCGAGTTGGATGCATCCACATGCACATGGAATTCCTTGTCCCAGTTAGGATACGCCAGGATAGGTGCGGCTACCAACCTTGCCTTAAGGTCTTCAAAGGCTTCCCCTTGCTTCGTTCCCCACTTATAAGGTTCTCCCTTCCGAGTTAGTTGATCCATCGGGCAAGATCCATGAGCAAAATGTTTGATAAATTTCCGATAGAATCCTATATGTCCGAGGAATGATTTGACACCAGTCACGTCCGTAGGGGCCTTCATCTCGAAAATTACCTGTACCTTGTCCGGGTCTATTTTTAATCCCTCCTTACATACAATGTGCCCGAGCAACTTCCGCTGGGGTACCATAAACCAACACTTCTTTGGGTTAAGTGCCAGACGGGCTTGCCGACACCGCTCCATGCACTCCCCCAAAGCCCCAATGTGCTTATCCTGCCCGCTGAATATGGACCAATCATCCAAAAATGCTTTTAAGTCCCCAGTCGCCATTTTGGCAAAGATTTGTAAGATGATTCGCTGAAAGGTAGCCGGCGCATTGCAGAGACTGAAGGGCGTTCGGTTGTATGCATATACACCATCCTCTACTATGAACGTTGTCTTCAACTTGTCTTCTTCGGTGATGGATATCTAATCGTATCCAGAAAATCCATCCATGAAGGAGTAAATCTCATGACTGGCGACCTCCTCCAAGATACTATCAGTGAACGGTATCGGGAATGGATCGTTTATGGTCACCGCATTTAGGCATCTGAAATTGACACATCTGAATCTGATTTGCCTCCTTCAGTGAGATAACTATTGGTGAGACCCATTCACTTGTTTCGACTTTGAATATGATCCCGACTTCTAGCATCCGCTCGATTTCGTCATTCACTCGTGTCGCGTAGTTTTTATTCATCCTGTATGGTCGTTTCTGCACAGGCATAGCCCTAGGTACTAACGGAATTCGATGGACACACAATTCCAGTGGAACCCTCTTGAGGTCTTTATATGTCCAGGCGAAGACATCTCGGTACTCCATGAAAATTTTGAACATTGCTACTTTTAACACGGGGTTCCAATCATCGCCTACAAGAATGATTTTTTGGTTATCTTCGGTTCCTAAGTTCACGGTTTTCACCGACGGCTCTTCATACTTGATTGGTTTTTCTTTGTCAAACTTGTGTGTAGGGGTTTCTTCCACCCGAGCCTCCCCCTCCTTGTATTCACCGTACTCTCGCGGAAACGAATCTCTCTCTGGCCCTTGTCCACCTGTAGCATGTTACAATAAAACAATTTGTAATCTTCCATTTGCCAATGGAAGAGCCCATTTAATGAATCTAAGTCGTATTTGGAGTACTTTTCCAGTTCCAGTACCCCTTCCTTGTTCGGCTCCATGTGTTGTCTCCATTCGTCAACCTCTTCTTCGATGTCCGATCCTGACGAGGATGCCAGGTCTTCACTAACCAATTGATTTCTCGAATCGATTGTAAATTTTCGGCCATCTCTCTCCATCGAAATTACGTTTCGTTTCCAGTCATGCTTAGCTTTTGCTTGCACAAGCCATCCTCTCCCTAGGAGAGCATCTTATCCCTTTTTCTTCACTGGAATGACTACGAAGTCCATCACGAACGGTTGGGTGCCAATCATTACCCTTTGTGCCATTAATGTACCTATGGGTTTGATCCCAAGCTAGTCTGCTCCTACCAGTTGGAAGGTTGGCGGCCACAGTGTCAGTCGCCCGAGATTCCTCCATGTCTCTTCGGGTAGAACATTGACACCCGATCCTCCGTCGATGATAGTGTCAGTAAGTATTGTGCCAAGAATTCCCATCTCCACGACTGTAGGATGCCTTCCTGTGTTGAGTGCCAACAGCATCAGGTCCTCAACAGAATTTCCCTTCCCGAGGGGGTTTGCCTTTGTCTCGATCACCTTCGGCACGTTAGGAGATGGTACCATGTTAAGCAGGGCCATTCTTAATTATGGCATGGCTGCAAGGAGGTCTCCCAATTGTATTGGGATTTCTGTTTGCATTACTTGCCTTAGTATATTGTGTTCCGCGTGACCTCCTTGGGAGGTTCCCACGGCGTCGTGTGTTTCTTTCTGTTCGGCCGTCATTCCTCTCTCGATGTCTTCTTTGGCCTCGTGTACTCTTTTCTTCTCAGTCTCCGGATGTGGGTAGGTGGCCTTCTTTGCTTCCTCCCAGGTAATCGCCAACACCTCTTCGTTGCCTTCGATATTCAGGAAGTTTATACCAGGTTTCGGGCATTTTGTGTCGTGGTGGTCTCCGGGCCCGCACCATTTGCAAAGAAATTGTGGCTTTTCCCCCTTCGGACACTCCCTCGCAAAATGCCCCCATTGGCTGCATGCTCGGCATTGAATCATTGGCCTCCCACTAGCATCGTACTGGATGCGGCTCCAGTCTCCGTCAGTGTTATTATTGTCATTTCCCTTTCCTCCACGACGGTTATTCCGGTAGCCGCCAGACGATGTGTTCTGTGTGTTCCTGAGTGCTGTGGAGGCTGACGATTCTTGCGTGAACATGACTTGTTGGTTGCCCCGTGTCTTCATGTTGAACGGACATTCCTTTGTGGAATGGCCCGCCATTTGGCAAATGTCGCAGAACATTTGCTTTGGGCATGCGCCCTTCGTGTGGCCAGCCTCCTTGCAATCGGTACACCACAAGTCCCCTTCTTCGTTCCGACTGGTGCTTCCCTTCATAGTTTTGAATTCTTTAAGCATCCTTTCTATATCCTTTTGTAGTGCAGTGACTTTTTTCTTTGCTTCTCCGTCACTGCTATCGTTCCCTGAAGTGTCGTCCTCAACAGACGAAGAGGACTAGTTTTTCTTCTTCTTCGACGCCTTCTGTTCACTTTCCAGGTCCATCGCCCGGTTATATGCATCGTCGTACGAGGTGGGAGGAACTATCTTCATCTTCCTCCAAAGGTTTGATTTCAGCCCTTCGACGAACCATCTCTTCTTCAAGCCGTCGGCTGGCTGACTTTCCATTTTTCCCACAAGTTCTTTTAGTCGGCGACTGTAGATCTGCTCGGTCTCCTTTCCTTGCTTGGTTCCATATATTTCAGAGACAATTTCATTGTCGTCTCGCAGGAGCCTAAACTCCTTCTCGAATGCCTTCTGCAATAAGTCCCAAGTGGTCACTCCGGTTTTGTCTAAGTCAGAGTACCAATCGATTGCTACCCCTCAGAGGGTTGTCGAAAACTATTTCATCCATTCAGCCTGGTCAGCGACTCCATTCGCGGACAAAATTGTCTGACATGTGCAACAATGCCAAATAGGGTCTTCTTTTCCATCGCCATGGAACTAGGGTAACTTCTCCTTGTTAACGGCCATATTCACCCTTGGGGGTGGGACGGTGGTATGTACCACCTGTTGTGTTGCCGGATGGGTCACTGGAAGTGTTTGTTGTATTGGTTGTACGACAGGCTGAGATAGTCCTGTCGGCCTCAGTCCTCTGGAATTATTTTCCGGGTTAATTGATGTTCCCGAACTACTCGGAGCGGTGTGATCCGCGTGTCTTTCTGTCACTTCGACATTTTTCGCGGCGTTTGCACCAGTGTACTCCCTCTGTTCGGCTTCCTCTTCTAACTTCCTTCGGGCTTTTGTTCTTGGGGTTAAAGTTAAGGTCCCGAACAAGCTCGTTGTTTCTTCTAATAGATCCTCATTGTCACTTTCGTCGTCCTCCTAGTTAGGTTCCTCTAGACCGTTGCCTTCACTTACCCCCTCCAGCAGTCTTTCGGCACGTCTCTTGAACCTCTCCCTTCGCTCGGCTTGTTGTTTGTCAAGTACTGCTTTTCGAAGAGCTTGTTCTCCCTCGAGATCCTTCTTTAAATTCCTATTCTTATTCTGCTGATTGGGCATACTTGCTTTTCCTTACACCAATAATCAACACAGAATTTCTAAAACAGGACACTTTATTTATTCATGTTTTATTACAATATCTTAATGGAATAATCTTGTCATTCTTATTTTTCAGAGTGTCCTTCCTTCCTTCCGTCACCTTCAGACATTACTATTCCCAACGACGTTTGCCATCACGTTCCTCCTTGAGTCTTTTGTTTTCCCGTTCGTGGTACTCTCGGAGGACTTCCTGTCGTCGTTTCTCTCGAGCAATCTCCTCCAGGCAAGCGCGTTGCGCAAGCAATACCTGTGCCAATAGGCGTGGAAGGTGATTTAGCAATTGATTGGCGGCAGGATTAGCCTCAATCGCAGACCACACTGCACTTGTTGGAACTTCCCCTTCGTAGGCCTCCCAACAGACGTAGGTTTCTATTGCCGCCTGGAACAGGATTCGAAACTCTCGTGTCTGATTATCTTCCCCTTCGTACAGTTTTGTTCGTGCGTCGTCTGCCTCCGAATTAATTTCATCAATAGATAGACCCATCGTATCCGCACACCATCCAGTTTTGTTCTTCTCAAGCCCATCTAGGCAACGACACCAAATGTTCACCCGCTGGGGTAACCTAGTTTTTACTAATGCATAGACGTTATACGGGAATACAAATACATAAGATAGATTAGAGAATATCACTCTTTATTAATCATTCATAACTTGAGTACATTTACAATAGCCACCAATGATCATGATGTCTTCAAAGAGCAAGTACAGTGTTTATATAAAACCCGAAGCGGTGCGACCAAACGTCGTCACCCGTTCCCAACCGTCGGTAGTAACTAAGTACCGTCGGTGCACACATAACTAACACCCGACATAACGACATAAGAAACTATATGGCTAACAACCGTTTTGGGTACGGTCACCTTCCTTTGTATGTCTAGTCAAGAACCGTACAGACAGCCTTTTTGCTCTCCAGCATACGGCCTTCTAGCTCCCAGGCGTACTGCTTTCTTGATCCCAGTCGTACGGCCTCCTTCCGTGCGTACGACCTTCTTGTGTTTAGCGTACAGCCTCCCTCCTTGTGTACGGCCTTCCTCCTTGCGTACGGCCTCCCTCCATGCATACGGCCTTCTTGTGTACAGCGTACGGCCTTGCAGTTCATGCAGCATACTCTACAACTCGTACGACCCTGCAATATCCTCCACCTTCGTACAGCCTCCTATACTGCCTCCCGTACGACCACCTGTAGTCTATACGTGGGCTAGCCTCCTCTTCCTTCCACCTTTGTACGGCCTTCCGTACGGCTGGGCTGCACTTTGTACATGGGCTACTGCAGAACTGACCTCCTCTCCCACGTACGTCGGCTGGTCTCCTTCCCTTGAACACGTACGGCTTCCAAGCCCGTACCTTCTTCCCCTGCTCCTACGTACTCCTGCCCGTACAATGTGGTGTGAGTTGGGATGTCGCACCTCAGTCTTTTATAAGGCCCATGGATGTTAGGGTTTTCTTTTATTATTTCTCCCATCGACTTTATTTTTGCTTTTTCTTTTTTTTCTTCTATTATGTCTAAGTGACATATGGGATGTATCTCTTTTTCTTGGATTTGCAACATATTGCACTCTGGCTGGAATACCTCATAGTCTCCCATCTGCCAGTGGAACAGGCCGTTGAGGGAACTAGTTTTGTCTTCTGAACATTCCCCTAGCCAGAGCACTCCATCTGGTTCCGCTCCTTTGTCTTCCCCTTCTAAGTCGGATGCTAGATCCTGACTTACACACTGATTCCTCAGATCTATTGTGTACTTCCTCCCGTCTACTTCTATGGATAGGGTATTCTTTTTCCAATTATGGGTGGCCTTTGCTGCCACCAGCCAACCTCTCCCTAACAATGCATCATACCCTTTCTTTTCCAAAGTGATTACCACGAAGTCCAGGAAGAACTGTTGTGTACCGATCATTACTTTTTGTCCCAATAAGGTTCCTATCGACTTGATTCTATGTTGATCTGCTCCTACCAATTGAAATGTGGGCAGCCAAAGGGTGGGTTTCCCTAGTGCCTTCCAAGTCTCCTCTGGTAGGACATTCACACCGAATCCTTCGTCCACAATAGTATTAGATAGTTTGCACCCCATTATCTCCATTTCCACTACTGCAGGTGTCCTCCCTGTCCCTAGAATGAATAGAGTATTGGTCTCTGCTGTTTTTTCTTCTTTCTCCTCTTCCTTAAGGGTTTCCTCTTGGCTACTTATTCCTCGTGATATTGCTATTCGTAGTTGAGGTAACGTTTTTAATAGATCCATAATTTTCACAGGGATGATGGTTTCCAGTACTTGTTTCATGATGGTAGGTACTGGTCGGTTATTTGGGGATTTAGCAGTACTTCCTCTTCCTCCCTCTGGCATGTTATTTCTGATGTCATTCCTGGCTTCTTGGAACCTTTCTCTCTTTGTAGCTATGTCGGGGTATGCAAGTTGCCTGGTCTGCATTCTTGTGATAGCAAATACTTCCTTCTCTGACTCTGCAATGTCAAGCCTATTCACCCCCTTTTGTCTGGGGCAATTGGCATCCTCATGATTACCCGGTCCACACCATTTACACAACATCCCTTCATTCTGTCCTCCCCCATTTTGGCAATCCTGCGCAAAGTGTCCCCATTCGTTACATCGCCCACATTGAATCATGGGTCTTCCTTTAGAATCGTACTGGATTGCCCTCCGAGGTGTGTTGTTATTGTTGTTGTTATTGTTGTTGTTGTTGCTCCCTCGTCTATTGTTTGGGTACCCTCCAGGTGAAGCTTCTGTATTTGTGTTTCGTGGGGGGGTGGCGGGTGGTGTGGATTGTTGTCCTTGGGTGAAGAATACTTGAGCACTTTGTGCCTTTAGATTGTAGAGTCAGTCTTTGATTGTGTGGCCTAACACCTGACAGATGTCACAGAAAGCTTTGCGCGGGCATGTTCCTTTTGTATGCCCCTCCTCACAATCTGTACACCAGAGTTCCCTCCCCTCTCTTTTTTCCTCCTTACTTCCAGTAACTTCCTTCATCAACCGCATCATGTCTTTTTTCAAGGTCTAGATGGTTTTGGACTCATCCCCACTCTCTTCTGAGCTCTCACTCCAGCTTCCCTACTTCTTAGCTTTGGAAGTTTTATTCACTTTCGATGTCCATTGCTCGGGTGCATGCCTCTCCAAAGGATGATGGTGGTACTATCTTCATTTTCCGTTTCAAGGACGGGGTTAACCCTTCAATGAACCATCTTTTTTTCAATCCATCAGTAGGTTTGTTATCCAACTTCCCTATCAATTCCTTGAGTCTCCTAGTATAACCCCTAACTGACTCATTTTTCCCTTGCCTAGTATTGTAGATTTCCGTGACAATCTCGTCGTCATCACGTAGGAGTCTGAATACCTCCTCAAAGGCAGTACAGAGGTCCTTCCATGTGGTTTTCTGGGCAGCCTCCAAGTTTGTGTACCAATCAATAGCGATCCCTCTTAGTGTGGCAGGGAAGGCTTTTAACCATTCATCTGTATCATTTTGTTGGTTGACAGTTTGTCCTCCCGTTAGATTTATAATCTCTGACTCTTTTAGCACCCAAGGTGAGAGAACAAAAGGATGTCACCAACAAATGGGTCAGTGTATGCCTTCTATCACTGCCCTCTGAATTGACAGGTACAGCTCCCCGATTGTATTTAATTTTCAATGAATATGTTTTTCTGACTGATCATCAGATTATCTCTTATGAGTTTTTAACCAAATTGCTCGTAGGCACAAACAATTCAGGCAAGGATAAAGTGAAGATAATCTACAA
>MU225295.1:1960796-1981009 GCA_018584345.1 Thuja plicata | reverse complement strand
TGTAAGGGTGCCTTGTGTGGTAAGCTAGTGATTGCTCTTAACTTCAATTGATATTCAATCTTTAGTTTGCATCCATTGATGGGATTGGAGAGGAGATATTGATTTGAAAACCATTTGAGTATTCCTTAGAAACTTGCACTAGGTGGGTGGAAGTCGTTGATAAAGCCGCATCTAGTAGAGTTCAAGTCCATCCATGATTCCTTGCATTCCTAGTTAGAAGTAGAAGTAGAAGTTAAGCTTAAGTTTAAGTTGAAGTTGAAAAGTTGAAAGAGCAAAACTATATTTTCATTGCACATTGTGAAGCCAAATCTTTAGAAGTGCAAGTAAGTTGATATCCATTGAATGAATAACATAAGTCCCCTAAGTGATTACTAGCAAATCACATTATTTCACTGAGCGAGTGTCCACAATAGAAAGAACCTTGAAGTCATTTCATGATCTTACATTGCAAGCTTAGCATGAGAGATGACCTTATATCAAGAGAACATTGAGTATTTGGTATTTCATCTTGGAATACTAAGTGTTTGATTCTGCATGTTGTAGTGGAACAAAACTCGCATCAACACTGCTCAGTTAACAATTGTTTCTTTTAGAAACATCGTCTTTGTAACCACTTATTTCAATCAATCAATTATCATTTCATCAACTAGGGTGGTCTGTTACAAAGTGGGTCATGGCAAATTACTGGGCATATTGGCAAGGTTTAGACAACCCTAACCCCCATTGCTGGGCGTGCTTATGATCTGCAAGCTAACAGAAATATCCTTTTTACTTTGGTGTCAGAATGAAAAAACCAACATGCAATCTCTTTAAGTCATCGGCTGTGCTTATAATTTCTGCTACATACATTTTGCTTTTCATTGCTGTACGTTGGAATTGTGAAGAGAAAACACTTCAGAACTCCGTTTAGATGTATAAAGCCTTTAATATTTCAGCAATAAATCAAGGTCAGATATATATATTCACTGAATTTGTAACTAAGAAATTTATAGTAAATTTGAAGAAAATTGAAAGTGAACACTGATCTGCGAACTCAATTGTGCCCTCCTTTTTAATATTCTATAATGCAATACTGTTGTTCTGTAAACTAGTTCCATGAATTCAATTTGTTAAGTTCATTATGTGCAGTATATAGTCTGATTATTTTTGCTGTATATATATCATGAATATTGCTGGTGTATTCTTTTACAAATATCAATTGATATAAGTTCTCCAAGTATTGCTGATGTATACTTCAAGTATTACTGATATATATACTTCTCAAGTATCGATCTATGAGTGCTGAGCAATATTGTAGTATGTATATATTGATGGGCAACTATTGATACTCAATAACGATATGGATTATCAATCTACTGCTGCGTATATAATTGTCTGTTCACCGTATCTCATTGAATGAGATGTCACCGAATATACGAGTCAAGGGGTGTCTCACGTAGAGACACGGCTCTACGTGAGACCAACATGGTCTCACGTAGAGACGTGCCTCTACGTGAACCACCAGCATTAATCATAACAATGTTTAGTTGGCAGTATGTGATCGCAGCAGTAAATCGATAATAATATCGATTGGTAATATGGTTATATTAACACAACTCAGTGATATATATTATATGATCATTATCGATTATGTCATTAATTATATATATATAATAATAATAATACAATCTATTAAATATATATATATATATATATATATATATATATATATAATTTAGGATATTAATCTCTATTAATGATTTAGCATATACATCAATAATAATAGTAATATTATATTATGATTATAATTATAATTTAATTATAATCATAATATAATTTTATTATTCACAATTAGATAGGAATAGGATACAGATCAAATGTTCAAGGCCGAAAGGCCACTTATACATTTGATAATATCGGTTAGAGTGATCCGACCGAAGCTACATCCTTTAACACTCCCTCTTAGCTAGGGAGCATTCCTATCCTTGTTCTGAGTACAATAGATCCATCTATTGTAAGAGAGATCTCACCTCACTATGATATCAAGAGTTATGGCATGTCCAAAAATATCACGTCACATGATATTCACCACTTACTCACAGTATAATATCATATTTCAATCACTATGGTACGTGCACTGGCATCAAGTCATATGATACCTACCATAAGGATATAAGTTCATGGCATGTCCACAGATATTAAGTCACATAATATCCACCATGAATATCTTAGAAATATAATTCATCATGGCTTATACATGGATATCACGTCTCATGATATCCACCATTCAATTGATATTACTTAAGATTTGAAGTGATTATTTGTAAGATCGTCACCTTACAATAATCAATAATACAAGTGTTCACCATTGAAAAATCATCATCTTTCAATGATGTTCACAAGGGGCCCATAAGGTCATAGAGTCGCACACATGACACAATAAAGAGTGTACACATTAAACATCTTAAAAATATATTAGTACAATAATTTAACATTGGTGAGACTCAATCTTAGATAAGTTTGCATTTTCTACCATAACAAGCTTACCTCAAAAGTATTCTACCTTTATCTTGGAGAGAGGCTTGGTAAGAATGTCTGCTATTTGATCACATGTACTAATATATCTCAACTAGATAACATTTCTCTCCACCATGTCTCTAACATAATGGTAGGGAATTTCTATATGCTTTGATCTGTCATGGAACACAGGATTCACTGAAAGCTTTATACAACTCTGGTTGTCACAGTGAATGATAGGACCCATGGATTGTCCAAACAATCCTACAAGAAGTTTCCTCAGCCATACAACTTATCGAGCTCCCATGGATGTTGCAATGTACTCGGCTTCAATGGAACTTTGTGCAACTGAAGATTGCTTCCTACTAAACCAGGAGATCATAGCTGATCCTAAGCTGAAACAACACCCTAAAGTGCTTTTCCGATCAACTACACTTCCAGCCCAATCTGAATCGGTATATTCATGGAGATTTAGATCTACATTATTATATTTTAGACCATATCCAATTGTGCCACACAAGTATCTCAGAATGTATTTTTCTGCAACTAGATGTAACTGTCTTGGCTCACACATGAACTAACTAAGTGCATTTACTGCATAACAAATGTCTGGTCTAGTGTTGACCAAGTACATCAAGGATCCAATCATCTCCTGGTAGAGAGTGGAGTCTGTCAATTCTGAGTTTGCTGCAGCTTCTTTTAACTTATGTAAGTTTGTTTCCATAGGAGTGGCCATGGGTTTACAATCCATCATTCCGAACCTTTTCAAAATGTCAATAGTGTATTTTCCTTGATTTAGAGTGATACCATCAGCCTGCTGCCATACTTCTAAACCAAGGAAATAGTGTAGAGGACCTAGATCCTTCATGTCAAATTCAGATGCTAGTTCTTGTTTACATTTGGTGATTAGGTGGTCTTCTCCTGTAATCAACAAGTCAACAACATAAAGGATGAGAATCAACATTTCACCTTTAATTACCTTGAAATATAGAATCGGGTTTGCATCATTATTGGAGAAGCCTAATCCTGAAAGATAAGGATCTATCCTTTCATACCAGGCACGAGGAGCATGTTTAAGACCATACAATGCTTTCTTTAACTTACCAACATGAGATTCTTTTCCATGTATTATAAATCCTTCAGATTGTTCTAGGTATACTTCCTCTTCTATTACATCATTTAGAAAGGCAGTCTTTACATCCATTTGATGGATCTTCCATCCTTTTGAAGTGGCAATAGCAATCACAGTCCTGACAAAAGTGTATCGAGCAACAGGAGCAAATGTTTCTTCGTAAACAATTCCTTCCTTTTGAGAAAAACCTCTGACAACAAATCTTGCTTTATATTTTTCAATACTACCATCTGAAGCATGTTTGATTTTGAAGTCATTTAGATGAAACCACTAATTTGTCTTTTGGCCTAGGTACAATGTCCCAAACATCATTCTTAAGATTAGATTGGTATTCTTCTGTCATAGCATCTTTCCAAACTTGAAGTTTGAATGCTTTCACAAAGCTAGTGGGTTCTGACTCAATCATTTCACTCATTAAAGCAGCATAGCTTGAGTACCTATTTGGTCTTTTGCTTTCCCCGAAGGTTCCTTTTGGTGCTGCAAAACTTCCAGCTTCTTGAATCATTTTCCTTGCCCATAGAGGTCTTTCCGGTTCGCATTGGTGTCTCTAGCCCCATCATTAGGATCCAAAGGCAGATTTGGATTTTCATCTTCCATAATTGAGTCTCCCTCTGAATCTCGGGAGTATGATCTACTTCCATATTTTGAGGAGACTCTTGATCTTCAATATCCATCTCATGAATGTCCTTGGACCTTTTGAATGCAACATCTTCTTCAAAGATTACATTCGTGCTTAACTCAATTAATTTCTGTTTAGGAATATAAATTCTACATACTTTAGATGTTTCACTGTAGCCTACAAATATTCCCTTTTTGCCTGAGGGTTCTACTTTTTATCTCTTTTCTTTGGGTATGTGAATGTATACAGGACAACCAAAGATTCTTAAGTGGCCTATATCAGGTTTTATTCCTGAAAATGCTTCTTCAAGTGTTTTATTTTGCAAAATGGTGTGAGGGCATCTATTTTGGATATATACAGCAATTCTAGAGGCTTCAGCCCAAAAAGAAGTATGGAGGTTTTGGTCATATACCATATGGCTTTAGCGGCTTCTACAATAGTCCTATGTTTTCTTTCAACCACACCATTTTTTTGAGGGTTGTGTTGTGAGGTTTTCACACCACCACCCCAAATTCTTGGGGACCCCCTCTTTGAACTAAGCCTTGGCAGCGTTTCTCTGGTTTGAAATTGAATTTGAGAGAGATGGTTTTAGATTCCAAGTCTAATTGATTTCCCCTTTGCTTGATGGAAGATTTTGAACGTAAACGATAGCAATTTGCAAGATCAAGATTCTGGCTAAGTCTGGTAATTTTCTAAGAATGGTGATTTTGCAAATCCAAATTAAAGATTTGGATTATTGGATTGATTTTGCGATGATGGCTAAATCCTGGAAATTTGGAACTTAAGTGTGAAAATTGGATTTTCTAAGTTGGAGGATTTTGGTCTCCCAGCTTTGGTATTTTCGGCTGGCGGGCTCTTGCAAGTTTTAAATTTCGGCAAGCCCACCCATGCAAATTTCCAATTTCTAGCGTGGCAGTTTGTACAAGTTGTAATTCCTGGCATGGTCGTTATGTCATTTTTTCGACATGATTTTGGGAATTGAAATTTTAACTTGCAAATTTTTGGTAAATTTGAGCTTAGAGTAAAAATCGATCTTGGAGGGAAATTTGGAATTAATTTTGGAAATGTGTAAGTCTGAAATTTCTAGCGAACTGGTACTTACAAGTTTTTTATTTTCAACAAGCTCACCCTTACACTTTTCGACAACATGACCACCTCACCTTTAATTTCTGGCAGGCCTCTTGGTGCAAATTTTTATTTGGAAGTAGTGAATGTGTTAAATTTAGACATGACTTGATTGGTGAAAAGTTTGGAAAATCGATTTTGGCTAAGGAAATTTAATTATTTTGATCTTATAGGGCAAATTTGGAATTAAAATTGAAAATCAAAATTGTATTTGAAATTTGGACAAAGAGTTTGGTGCAAATTTCTAATTTCTAGAAGGCCACCTCTTACAAGTTTTGATTTATGGCAGGCCACCTCTTACAAATTTCTAATTTCTGGCAGGCCACCTCTTACAAGTTTTAAATCTTGGCAAGGCAACTACTATATCAAAGGTGATTTTTGGCTTGGCGGTTCTGACAGGACCTATTCTTGGCAGCCCAACCTTGACATCATTTTAATTGTTTAAATTTGCCAATTATAACTTGTTCTCACACATCATTTTAATTGTTTAAATTTGCCAATTATAACTTGTTCCCACATCTTTGGAAATTTTGAAATTGTGCCAAATTTGGGCCCACAAGCTAAACGTTTCCTTAAGCCTCTTGCCTTTGCAAAATTTTGATTTGATTTTAAGCCTCTTGTGTTGAAATTCGAAACTAATTTGGGGCTATCAGCTTATAATTTCAAATTTACATTTTTGGAGCCCCATGTGGGGTAAATTCGATGTAAATCTAAACCCTGTGTTGTTAATTTCAATGCAAATTTGGAACCTATGCCTTAAGGATTTTCGATTTAAATGTGAGGCTCTTGTCTTGGTAAATTTGATGCAAATATGAAGCCTACATGGTGACAAACTCAAGGCAATTTTAAACCCCCATGACTTGGCATTTTCAATTTAAATGAGGGCCTACATGCTTACATGTTCAACTTTAATTTAGGGCCCTATATCAATTTCGGGTTTAATTAATTTAACCCCCATTCCAAGTCGGTCCTATATCCAAGGGTTGTGATTTAATTTTAAGTATTTTAAATACCCCAAACAAGTCGTCCCTCCTTGGGTGTTTGGATGGGTATTTAAGGGGGGCATTTAGGCTTCATTTTCAAACACAAACAATGCAATTTTCCTAATTTCTTTTGCAGATCCAAATTTTCCAGATCTGGGCAAGTTTATGTGGTGAAGTGGACTCCATCAAGCAGCAAGTTTCTTCCCAAGGGTCTGCTACAACATTTCAGCATTGGCGAATTTGTCTTGACATCATTTTCCAGCCCTGGCGAATTTGTCTTGACATCATTTTCCAGCTTGGGCGAATTGGTTTGGACTTCATTTTCCACCCTTGGCGATCTGATCTTGTTTGCATTTCCAGCATTGGCGAATTGTTTTGGCATCAATCAGCAACCCCAAACCAATCAAGCAGCACCTAGGGCATCAAGTTTTCATTTAAACATGCAGATCTGATTTATTGAGTGGCGAATTTCATCAACTTGTTGGGCGTGTTTGGTGCTTAGTAAAGCATTTCGATTTTGGAACAAAGTAAGCATCTTCAAGCCCTCATTTCATGAAGATGTTGAGCTAAGCCATTCTAATTTGCATGTTTAAAATCTCAAATCAGAATTCTGGAACTAACAATTTCATCATCTTGGAGGTCAATTGAGAGCATTTCATGCCCTACCATCAATGTCAAATCATCTTTAGGCTAGAGGCACTCATTCATTTCAACTTGGGAGGTATTGAGTTGGAGTTTTGCCATGATAGCAATAACATTTTGCATAATTTAACAATCTGACCTGTGCATGATCATCTTCATTTTTGGATGCTTAATGTTGTCTTTTGATGTCTAATGTTGTCATTTTGATGTCTAATGTTGTCATTTTGATGTCTCTCACATTTGGGAAGGACTTGAGGTCGAGACCTTGTTGGATCTTCATACTTGGATACTCCACATCCTAGGTGAACTGATTTGAGCAAGAAGGCAGCGGGTTGTCTTTACTTTTGTTTTTTTCAATCTCTTGCAAGAGAAGGTAAATGGTGCAAATTTGGGCACCTTGTAATGGTTTGGATTTGAGATTTGGACTCAGATTTGGTTTGGTTTGAGGAGGGTCCTCCATGATCGAAGTTCATCAACGGAGTGATGAACTTCTCTTGATCTTTTTTTCCTTTCCTAGCCTAGTTGTGTTGTTGCTTTAATTCCTAATGGCTAATCAAACTAAGTAACAAACACTAGTCAACTAAGTTAACAATCAAAATGCAAATCCTAAGTTCACTAGTTGACAAAGGTTAAAACGAACATCAATTTAACATCAATGCAATTCAATGGTAATCATTGAACAATTCATGGCAAACCTCTAACTTAGGTAATTAGAAAGCTAAAATTTACAATCTAAGTTGGAATCAATTTTAAGGTCTAAGTGATAAAGTTAATTGAATTTAACAAACATGACAATACTAACTCAATTAACTTAATCAAATTTTCAAAATTTTAATTGGCAATATCTTTTTTTCAATCAAGTGTAGTAATTCAGGCTTTATGGTTTTGTAGGAAGAAGCATGGCTGATGCTGCCCCCTCTAAGGGATAACGGTTGGCTTAACTCAAGAAAGATACGGAGGATATGATGCCTAAGTCTCTCTTTCCATCTAAGAATAAGAAGGTTGGGGATACCAACCTGGGGCCCGTCAACTTAGTGCAGATGAGGGATAGATTGACAAGAGGTAATTCCTCAAGGCTTGCTAAGAGGATGTTTCGAAATGGAATTATGCAAGCAGTTGTTTTCCCTCCTACCTTGCCATGTCCGGAGTTAATATTAGAATGTGCAATCCACTATGACTACCAATCCAAATCAGTTTGTTATGGCGAAGACAAGAGGGTACTTCCTAATCTAACTAATCTAGCCATTGAGGAGGTATTTCATATTCCACACCATAAGGCTGGCACTTTCATGACAAAGGATCAAGCAACCAAGCATTTCAAAGACAACATTGATCACTACCTGGACCTCGTTTGCAAGGAATGGTTGAAAGAACCAACGAAGCCACATTTGAGATTGCCTAGGTTCACAAGATCAGATTTCAAGGAAGAGTATGGCGATCTCATCCTGATGTTGGAAAGAGTCATGGGTGTTCCACAAGCTGCATTATTTGAACTTTGGATGTACTACTTTATTGAGAATATAGCAAGTGGAGAAGTAATGTTTGATTGGGGACAGATCATAAGCGAGAATTTGGATCTCCAAAAACTGAGATTGGTGCAAAACTCTAAGACATTCTACATGGGATCCTACCTTTTCTACATGATAGCAGGCTTGTATCAGCATCCTAGATTGAAAGCTTTAGGCGAAGTCGGGAGAGAGCCAGGACAGTATGTGGTGCATGAGTGCTACCCACTGCTCCATCTGCACAAAAACAAACACTTCAAGATATTTTATGATGCCTTTGCCATGAAGACAGTACGAACATTACAAGAGACTCCTCAAAGGCGGCTCACTCCCAATGCAGAGAAGTTGGTAAAAAAGTATGGTTGTTGGTACATCTAGTTTTAGAGATTCACCTATATCAGGATTGCACGAAGTACATGTTGCCCAAAGAAGCTTCCAAGGTACCCACCCGACAGATTGGTAGTGATGGAAGTAGCCAGGCAGCTGGGCCACTTTGACAAGATTCAAAAGCAGACGAACAAGGCAGGAATTGTGTTTCCACTTCAAGCTAGAGCGGACAGTTGCCACAATCCTACTGCCATGGCAGTAGCAGAAGAAGAGTTAGAATTTTACACCTTGGCACTCTATGAAGACAAAGCTTTGATCCTAACAATCAAATCAAGACAGCTTATGGAAGTACATACAGACATATTCACCATATTGAAGATTATTGGGCTAATGTGGATGATGACTTTGAAGTGAGGAAGAGAGCCCTCTCTAGACTTACAGTGGATATGATGAGGAATTACAGATGGAAAGGACTCGACATTCCAGATTAGCTAGTGGATGATAAAAGGACATTGAGGGCAAAATTTGAGTCAGTTAAGAAGCACAAATTGGAATCTATAGAGTGGGATAACGATCAGGATCCTCTCTTGGAGGCAGTAATGAAGCCAGTGGACTTGCACACCAAGGATTGGTTCAGTAGGAAGATGGCTCGATTGCAGACAGGAGGTACCCCTCTCACATATGAGAAGATGAAGTTAATAGAAGAAGTTCCAGAAGAGTCTTTTGGACAGCATACAGATGTTGGCGACAGACAGGTAATGGCAAGTAACCAGAAAGAGAAAGGAGGTGGAGAGTGCAAAAGGGAAAGAGAAAGAAGATGATGAACCACCAACAAAGAAGCAGAACTTGAATGTTGTACCATCCAAGGAGAGTGCCACTTCAGTTCAAAACGAAACTGCTAGAGATATAGAAGAGGAAGCTTCACTCGAAGTAAGTTCAGAATCATCAAAGGGGTACAACTACAGTTCATATTACTCTCCACTCACCCAAAATCAGCCCAAAATCAGACGGCCAAAGGTTCTTCTGCCCTTGAGAATAGAGAATTTGAAATGATTGATGTGGATGCCCTATCAGTTGATGCTGGAAGTCAAGCGCCAAAGAGGACTGATGAGGCTCTACCTCTGGCAGATGAACCAAACTTGGAAGTAGGAAGGTGTACAGTGCCACCATGGTTGAGAAGGCTCCTCAAGCCTAGGGGGGAGGTTGTACTTGTGCGGCCAATTGAGAATATTGAGGAGATTGTAGATGAAGAAATGATTGAGAAAGAGAGTCAGTTTGCGAGGACCATGGCAAAGATTATCAGAGGTGATTCAGGCACTCGCAAGGTTCAGATTGCTATTCCCAAAGTGAACAAGGCAGTTGATGATATCCAGACCCATGAGTATGAGATAGTTGAGCATGACCTGGGAACTACCACAAAGGAGATAGACTGTGAGGAACTCCAAGAAGGCATTCACGCTCTCAAGGAGAGATTAGAGAAAGAAATTGAAGAAAAGAACAAGTATAAGGAGGAGAATCAGAGGTTGAACGCTTACTACAGGGATGCTTGCAGACCAATCCAGCAGATAGATCATACAATCATGTCAGCACTCGCATTGGAGCAAGGAGATACTGATGATATGGAGAATGTAAGGGTCACTCTACAGGAGACTAGATCTTGGGTTGACAAGATTATTCAGGCAGGTTTGGCTTTCTTGCCAGATTTTGTAAAACTGTTTCGAGCATTTATGGCTCTTAGAGCCAGGTTTCACGCCTTCAATGACATCTGGAGGGATTTTCTCCCAGTCAAGGACAAGACTATTCCCCAGCTACATGCTATGATTGACACTCCAGATAGATTGTTGGAAAGGAATAAAGTGATTAAGGCAGGTGAGAAGGACATCATTGAGGCATGGTATTTCGCCTTACTCCACAGACTGGAGGTGCTAGAGGGAGTCAGGAATGAGATTATTCATCTTGGCCTTGTTGTTCAGAGCAAGATATCAAGTACTTTAAGTGCAACAGGGGTTGCCTTTAACATTGAAGAGATCAAGGAAGACAACGTGGATATGGAAATTTTAACTGAGAAGTTGAGATCTTTTGGAGGAGCTATTATCACGGAAGAACATTTGGGGGCTATTTCATCTCTCAAGTTTCTCATGAATTTCACTATGGATGGCTTAGCTGAGCAGGAAAAGACACTTGCTACAACAAAGAAGGAGATGGATGCAGATGAGAGAAGAATTTGATACACCCCTTCCCCCTCTTTGGAAGAAGTTAACAGTGTGTTGATCAAGTTCCTTGATTTGGCCAGAAGGATGAAAGACAAAGGAAAGACTATCTTAGAAGATCACTTGATGTAAGCCCATGTGGCTATTTGCTTTCATGTTTGGGTTTGGATAGGTGTCTGATTCTGATTAGCTGACCATTTGGCGCCATTTCATTGGTTGTCATCATTGTAATTTTGCTATTGGTCCATTGGATGAGGTGTCCTCTTCTCATTGGCCGATAGGGTGGCAACCCTAATTAGGGTTTATGGGATGTAATCTGGGCCATTGATTTTGATTTAATCTTGGTCGTTCATTGTACTTAAGCCTCCTATATAAGGCCATTTTCTCTCATTTGTAAAGGTGGTTGGAGAAAATTGTTGCTAATATAATGCCAAAATTGCTCTACTTGTCATTGTTGTGTTTTGCACGGTGATTAAGTTTGATCAACTTTGTGTTATTGTATGGTGCTCTTCTTCCACAATTAAGATAGGATTTTCATTTCAAGTTGTTGAAGTAAGAGTAGAGATAGATTGTAGATTGCATGCAAGTATTGGTGGATGTTTGATTGGATTGACTCAAGTATACTAGGCCATTAGCCTCCTTGTTGATTGTAAGGAAGCCTTGTGTGGTAAGCTAGTCGTCACACTTAAGTTCAATTGGCGTTGGATCCTTAGTTTGTACTTCCAAGTTGGATTAAGGAGAAAGTGTTGATATGAAAACCATTTGAAATCCTTTGAAGCTTTGCACTAAATGAGGTTGAGGTCGCTGATAAGATTTCATTTAGTAGAGTCCTAGTTCATCTGTTAATCCTTCCATTCATAGTTAAAGGTAGAAGTAGTTTAAGAGAGTTGAGAAGTGAAGTCAAGAGAGATATTTGAGTATACATTGCAAAGCTAAGTGTGATTACCAATTGAAAAAATAGCGTAAGTCCCCTTAAGTGATTAACCAACAAATAACATAATGTCAACTGAGCTAGATATCTACAAGTTATATGAACCTTGGAGTCATTCCATGATCTCAAATTGCAAAGCTTAGCATGGGAGGTGAATTTGTTCAAGAGAGGGTTTGATGTCCTATGTTTCACCTCGAAGCATTGAGTGTTTAATCCTACATGTTATGTAAGTGGAACAAAACTCGCATCAACAGGTTGTAAGGAACACTAAGCTCCCTCTTAATCCCAGCATTACTACAAAAAGTTTTGAAGGTGTTAGAGGTCTATTCTCCTCCATTATTTGACCTTAAGATTTTGATTCTTTTCCCAGACATATTTTCTACTAGAGCTTTGAATTCTTTAAACCTCATAAGTACTTCACTAGATTCTTTACTTTTCAAAAAATATATCCAAGTTTTCCTAGAATAATCATCAATGAAAATGACATAATATAAGCCTCCTAAGGATGCTACTGTCATTGGCCCACATAAGTCTAAATGAATGAGTTCTAACACATGTTTGGATCTACTTTCACTATTATGAAAGGTGCCTTCAGTATTTTTCCTAAAGCACATCCTTTGCATGTACCTTCACGTTCTTGCTTAAGTTTAGGTAAACCTGTAACCATCCTGTCCATTGAGGATAAAGCACGAAAGTGAAGATGTCCTAATCTTCTATGCCAAATCTCACATGTATTTGAAGATTCATGAATTAGGGCTTGTGAAGGAATAGTGCAAAGTTTATATAGATATCCATGGCGAACCACTATGGTGTGAGCTTTCTTGATATTTGATTTCTTGGTCCATGTTAGGACCTTACCATCCATGACGGTGATTCGGTATCCTTTGTCTTCTAAGGCTGATATGGAGACCAAATTCCGCTTGATTCCTAGTACAAATAACACACTTGTTAACAGTAGGGAGATGTCTGATTTCAATTGTATAGTAGCAGTTTCGATTCCTTTCACTGGATAGTTAGAATCATCTCCAATAGTAACTTCCTCATCTGAGTTTTCCACTAGGCTATCTAGATGTTCTCTAAATCCTGCGATGTGGCGTGAAGCCCCACTATCAACCACCCAAGTGCTATTATTGGTTACATGACTAGACAAGGCTGAATAAAATACAAATCCGTCTTATTCTTTTTCTGAGACATTCTTACTAACTTCAGCAATAGAGGCTTGGGGTTTAGGCCTATCAGGACATTTGATTGCATAGTGGCGATATTTATCACATCTGAAACATTGTACTTTGGACATGTTCCTCCTTTTCTTGGATGAGTATTTCCCATTTGATTGTTTTCTTTCTTCCTTTTGAAGTTTCCTTTCTTGCCCTTCTTGTGTGAATGAGAGTTTAGAACTTGTAGGTCTTCATTTGTGGAGTTTTGTCCAATCCCCCCTTGTAATTAGCCTTGACTCTTCTTGAATGCAATCGATTTTTAAACGATCAAACTTAGGAAGTTTAGATCGAGCATTTATTCCTTGGATGAATGACTCCCATGAAGTTGGAAGTCCATTTAGAGCCAATAGGGTTAATTATTTACATCGATTATGTGACCAATGGTGGATAATTGATCTCTTAATTCTGTTATCCTCATGAAGTAAGATGTAATGGAATCTCCTTTGATCGTCTTTACATGATGAAGTTGTCGTTTTAGTGTGAGAGCCCAGCTCCTGTTGTTTATTTCATACATACTCTAATGATTTGAACATGTGATAGGCTGTATCAAATTTGGAGATAATTGGTACAATATGATCTCTTACTGCATCCACTAACATTTTCATGGCTTTATTGTTCTTTTTCGTCCATTGAAGTTTCTCACTTTCTTCTTCAGGTTCAGGTATGACTTCCTTTACGAATGCATCCAATTTGTTTTCTTTTAACGCAAGCATGGTTCTAAATTTCCAAGATACAAAGTTGGAGGCTCCTTCAAGTCGGTCCTCAAATCTAACACTATTTGCCATTTTGCAGATTTAGAGGGATTCTTGAAATTTATAATATTCTTGCTTATATAAATCTGGTTTGGATCTCTTAACTTGATTCCGATACCATGTAAAAGTCACAGATTTATATATGTGAAGAATTTTAAATTTATTTCAACTAATGTGCAGTATATAATCTGATTATTTTTGCTGTATATATATCATGAATATTGCTGGTGTATTCTTTTACAAATATCGTTTGACATAAGTTCTCCAAGTATTGCTGATGTATACTTCAAGTATTACTGATATATATGCTTCTCATGTATCGTTGATGTGCAAGTATCGATCTATGAGTGCTGAGCAATATTGTTGTATGTATATATTGATGGGCAACTATTGATACTCAATATCAATATGGATTATCAATCTACTGCTACGTATATGTTTGTTCACCGTATCTCATTGAATGATATGTCACCGAATATATATGAGTCAAGGGGTGTCTCACGTGACACGGCTCTACATGAGACCAACACGGCCTCACATAGAGACGTGCCTCTACATGAGGCACCAGCATTAATCATAACAATGTTTAGTTAGCAGTATGTGATCGCAGCAGTAAATCGATAATAATATCGATTGGTAATATGGTTATATTAACACAACTCAGCGATATATATTATATGATCATTATCAATTATGTCATTGATTATATATATATGTGTATATATATATATATATATATATACACAATCTATTAAATAAATATATATATAATTTATGATATTAATCTCTATTAATGATTTAGCATATACATCAATAATAATAGTAATATTATATTATGATTATAATTTAATCATAATCATAATATAATATTATTATTCACAATTAGATAGGAATAGGATAGAGATCAAATGTTCAAGACCGAAAGGCCACTTATACATTTGATAATATCAGTTAGAGTGATCCGACCGAAGCTACATCCTTTAACACACATTTCATGCTTCTTTCAGTGTTGGGGCTGCCAAACATTGGAAACTTGATGTTCTACATTTGACATACCTTATCCATGAGCAATCTTCAAATATTGTAAGTTTAACAAAGTAGACTAAGACCTAGTACTTTGACAAGGATAACCCAACTAACATTGATGACATGACAAAAGTGTCATGGTTACCGACTACAAACTTGATGAAAGGTGAAGTTTGGTAGGGGTACCAACACAATCACCATAAGATTACTTTCTATTAATTCCCTTTCTTGGGGAACCGGGAAATGAGGGACATGAAAAAAAGGATGCACCGAAAATAAACAAATCCCAGAACATAAAATTTGAGTTAAAAAAGATTTAAAAATAACCATGAAAATTCAACTTGAACACCACATGGTTTGCTTTTGAAGGAGAGTTTTTCCCAAGACAAAACACAACCACATTAGGATTTAGATCTTAAGCATAGATATTTATAACTTATTAAGTGATTTTGTGAGATTTTTTGAGCCATACATGGGGGTTCATAACACATCCTCCTACTGAAGGAGATGATAGAGAACTTTGTAATAGGGATGTATCACCGTGGAACATGGATATAAAATGTATCTGAGACTGTAATCACAAGTGTCTATATGGAACTAACATAGCAGAAGAAAATCCTGTTGAGGGCACGGTGCAATGTTAAATTAGCCACACAGGTTCAACCGTTCAAGTCCCTACTGGGCCACTGAAATTATGGACATGCACAGAGTTAAACTGTTAATGCTTGTGGATGAGATCCCGTCCATGGTCTCACCAGTTGGGTCCAGTTAATGCCCAGAACTCACTAATAAAAACAACATTGCAGAAGAAAAATGTGCAGAGCTGCACTGCCCAAGATGTTAAGAATACCTGTAAGTTCACTCCTGCAGAATCAATGAAGCTGATTCCTCCAGCAATATCTTCTTGGTAATTAGTTTCTGGAAGAATATCCTCATAACTAAAATTTGTCATTTCTCGAACCCTTCCAAATAATGCACGATACAAAGAAGTCTTTCCAGCACCCTGCAGAACTGACAAATAAAAGATCAAATGCTGCTTGCATTATGAATGAGAAATAAAATTAATATGTCATTGACTTATGATCAGACTATTCAAATATTTCTGCAGTAGTTTGTCATTGATCGTGACGATTATATTATACCTCTAATCCCAATAATCGAACACGACGAATTCTCAAATGGGCTTTCTTGGATGTTGTCACAAAGTCACTGCTACAATGAATAACTACTTCATTAAGGTTTTTAAGTTTACTCTTTGCAGCTTCATCAGAAATCCCATATCCAGTAGTCAATGTAGACTTTATAGGATTCACAACATGACTGGCAAATACTTCTGCCACAGTTGCACTTGAATGTAAAGATGATGCACTTTCTAGCTGCATTGGCACTTGTTTAAGAGGTGCGCCAATTTGGATACAAATTTTCTGTAGCATAGGTCGTGTTCCATAACTAGAAAGAGGTGGAGCTGGAGGGAGTGCTTTCACTGTAGTTGAACACCTGAGAAATCACGAAGAAATCATCATAAAAGAAAAAAACAGTTGTTGAAAAGGAAGTAATGTAAATATTCCTCATTAATTGAAGAACTGAATATCAATGACAATGGAATTGAGAAAAGCCTAAGTGATGCAGATGTCTACTTCATGTGTATAGCATTCAGCCATTCACAAAACTTCAAGTCCTTAGTCATGAAATATAATCTGGTGTTCCATGAGGGCGGTTCCCAGATGGTGTCCCAGAAGTCCCCCATGCATTGCTTTTTATCAAAAAAAAAATTGAGCATCCCCATAATGCCCAAAACTTAGGACATCCCCTGCTTTTATAGAATGTCTCATGATGCCCTGACATCCCCAAGACAGTCAAGGGGTCATCATGATGCCCCTCAAACATCCCAGGGTCATGACAGCCTACAGCATTGTGGTGCATAAAAAATGTTAAACAAAAACAGGAACTACTTACTTTACACCATTCTATTTTCTGGCTGTGTCAAATGCATGCTTCAATGACAAACTGAGAGCATTAATTTAGTGGCTAAATGTATCAAAACATGAGCAAATCTTTACTTTCTATTCACTACATGTGAGCAGTTTTGCTTTGTATTCACTGCAAGTGGACAGTTTTGCTTTGTATTCACTGCATGCAAACATTTTTGGACTATTATTGTTTGAATTTTTACGAGTGTTTTGTTCCAAAGAAATAATAATAGAAAATAAAGAAGGCATAGCTTCTATTATCAGTTTATTTGGTCAATAAAAAAAATCAGATCGCTGATAAATCCTACTTGCTAGCAGGAGACAGCATCAACAGTCTATAAAGGTAATGCTTCAAAATAAACTTTTGAGCAGTGAAACCTGGGGACGCGCACCCGGGGTAAAACCCAAGAGTACCTGGTGCGGGGACGTCCCGGGGCCATGTACTTGGAGTACCCAAGTACTGCCACTGTGCCACCGAGTTCCCGCCAAGATGCACACGGAGCTCAGGTGCGTCCAAGGGACTCCTAGGAGTTGCTCGACCGCACAGGGTGAGTCTGGGAACACCCCGTCCGCGGCCGGCGTCAATAGCCAAAAAAAGTTTTTTTTTTTAGTTTTTTTTTAAATTTGCTTCTTTTATAATAGGTTCTATTCAAACCATAAAATATCGTGGGTCCCATTTTGGGCCCTCTAAGTCTCCATAAGCCTCATAAGCTTCATTTCATTCTCACATTGTAATTTCAGATTGTTTGTTGCAGCTAAGAGAAAATAGTGAAAAGGAGTGCAAAGAGTGATTGGAGAGTGATTGGAAAAGTGATTGTACGTGATTGCAAGTGCAAGAGGAGCAAGAAGATCAAGAGGAAGAAGATTCATCAAGCACAAGGTAGGGTCTTCAGAATTTTTTTGTTTTATTTTCTGATTTTTATTTCTAAAACTAATTAGTAAATAACAAATGTTGAATGCATTGTTGTTTCTAAATTTATTTTCATTTTTTTTTGTTGAAAGTATTTTCAATTTTGTTGTTTAATTTTTTTTAAGTTACTAATTAGGCTGAAAATATTACATTTTGTGAAATGCAGTGTCAAAATGGCCTCTCATAGTGAACAATATAGTGGAGATGAGATGGAAACGGGTTCCGAGGGTGCAAGTCTATCAGAGTATGAACCTGAATATGAGGCAAGTGACCATGGGACTGATCCGGAAGCCGAATCTTCTTATGTTGCAGCAAGACAACCTTCTATAGATTGCCCCTCTCAGACGTTGGCAAAATTTGCTAGGGGCCCTTATGATCCAAAGTCTCCTCTTAAACAATTTGCAATAAAAGTACCAAGCTCAGCCCATAAGCCTACAAGTGGTGGCACAAAAAAGTGGAAATGCAATTTTTGTGGCGTAGAATGGTTTGGGTCCATCACTAGAGTTAATGCACACTTGCTCTTTTGGACAGGAAATGGTGTGACTGTCTGTCAATTTTTGTTGCAAGCTCAAAATGTCAAGTATAGAATTGAGATAAACAAGCATTGGGGCATTCCTGATGATAGTGCAATTCCAGTGCCTAAGTCTTTGGCTGCTAGGCAACAGATTCAGATAATTCATCAGATACAGGAGCAGCGACATACTTCTACTCGTATCACGCATCAGAGAGCAAGAACTATATCAAAATCAGATTCCGGACCTTCATCCATTCAGAGTTCAGCAGGGAAGTTCAAGTAACCCCATAGCTAATTTATTTAATATGCACATGAAGGATTGGTTAGACGATGTTGGTAGGTTCTTCTTTGCCAATGGCATACCATTGCATGTAGCTCGATCTCCTTATTATAAGGAGATGATGTCCTTGGTGGCGAAGGAGGGGGGTCATCATTTGTGCCACCAGGTGAGCACATATTGAGGACCACGATCTTCGATAACCAGGTCGGTGTTTTGAGGGAGCAGATGGAGGCATGTTGGATAGAGTCTGGTTGCAACATAGTTATGGATGGGTGGACGGCCATTAGCCATCGTCCACTCATCAACATCATGGTTACATGCATAGAGGGCCCATACTTTCTGAGGGCAGTTGATTGTTCAAGGCATCGCAAAGATGTTGATTTTCAGTTTCACCACCTTAGGGAGGCCATTGAGGAGGTTGGGCCAAAAAATGTGATCCAAGTAGTGACAGCCTATAAACATATTTGGTGGACTCCATGTTGTGTGCATGCCATGAACAATGCACTCAAGGACATAGGGAATATTGACTGGATTAGAGTAGTGGTCAATGATGCGAGAGATGTGCAGATGTTTATCTCAAAGTAATGAGAATCGCGGCGATTCACACGATTCTGGCGATTCCGCGATCCGACTCAACCTCGGCAATTTTTTTTAAATCTGAATCGGAATCGTCCAATTCATGGGCTTCTATTTTATTTCAAATAGATGGTGGGAGATGTTTGGGTCCTCTGTCCCAATTCTTCAGAGAATTGCCATTCGAATTTTGAGTCAGCCAAGTAGTGCCTCTGGATGTGAGCGTAATTGGTCCATGTCCAAGCATATCCACTCAAAGAGGTGAAATAGGTTGTCTATGTAGAGGTTAAATGATCTTGTCTTTGTTCATTACAACCTCCGGCTTAGGACCAGACAAATATTGGACCCTGACAGCTCTATGATCACTCTAGACAAGGTTGATCCAGAGTCAGAGTGGCTGACTGAGGCTACCGATCATGTCTTCATGGAGGAAGACCATGAGTGGGTTGACCAAGCAGATGGAGAAGCCAAGGCAGTGGCCATAGCAGAGGAGGATCTTAGATCACGTTCAGGCACTGGCAGACGCACACGCGCACGTAGAGACTCTACAGTTTCAGCCCCTGCTGCTGTTGTTCAGGAGTTCGTGTTACCTGCGGGGGCAATAGCTACTCAGAGCTCTAGGACCTACCTTAGACACCTTACTAGGAGGCATAATATAGATTACTCAGACGCTGAGGCTGAGGCTGCAGCCGAGCTAGAGGATGATGATTTAGATTGAGGCACTTGGCAGATAGACTTGTTTTTTAATTTTGTCTACAAACATATGTTTCATAACTTCATAAGTATAACTTTCATGGATCTTCATCTTGACATACATATATGATTTGATGTCATTGGTTTTATCATTTATGCTTTATCATAGAGTTACATTTAAATCAGCTATGTCATTGAAATCCTATGTTTTTTATTTACTTCAGCTACAATTTACATTTTACGTATGTGATGGATGAACCTTATTTATGTATGTTAGGCTTTAGCTTCTATTTGATGATGTTATAGTG
>MU225295.1:1930157-1950921 GCA_018584345.1 Thuja plicata | reverse complement strand
TCCCATGAAGGGACATGTCTCTCCTATCCTCATTCCCAATATAAATGAAAGAGAGATTGTTGCATTTGGAAAACACATACAACATAGAGTGTTATTACATTTGCAGCTATCCTAAAAACTTAACATACGTCAATACATGGCTCATGACATGATCTTTTCCAGCTCACGTGAAATTTTGGTATTTATGATCTTTTTCAGCTCACATGAAATTTTGGTATTTTGCACGAGTGCGAGGCAAGGCTAAGCCAAAGTGAATTTGAACAGAACATTCACTGGCAGAGATTGACAAAATAAGGAAGTTTTTCTTCTACTTGGAATGTTGCGAAGTCTGTGTTGATTATGTTGGCATATCTGATGCACTGATGGTAAGTGTGTTTTGGTGATGACATAGTGATTTGATTATAGGATGATCAAATATTATATTGTCATTGATGTCAACTATTGACTTTGTGTTCTTAGTATGTTGTCAAGCATATTTGTGATGAATGATGAGTTTCAGTGACTTTCAGTGGTTGCTATGTTTAGAGGAGACTTAGGTTTGTCTTTGGATGTCAAATGCATGACTTCTACTGCTGAAGTAAGTTTCTGTGAGAGTTGTAATCAAATGGAGTATAACAGTACAACTGCTAGAACAACTAATGACAGGTGATAGATGATTTGAATGTCTTGTCAAATCTTTGATGTATCTTGTGGCGCGGTCACAGGATATGGTGGTCAACAATGTTTAGATGCTACAATTGCAATCGAAACTACTTTGAGTGATCGGTGAGAAGGATAAGTGATCGGTGAGCAGTGACAATGTTATTCAACAGGTTAAGTGTTTGTATTCTTGTGCTACCGATGGCAGATCTTGTATCGGTGATCGGTATCGATGCGGCGGTGATTAACAATGAATGATTCACGATCTGGTGACGTGTATTCATGATTGGAGGTGATGATATGGCATCACATTGATCGATGTTATCTTGTGGAGAAGATTCTTGAGGAAGTTTGAGTATGGTCAAAATGTGTTTGACTCTTTGGCTCAATTTCATATGTAAATCGTTGTGAAGGTCGACACGGTCTTGGAAATATATTTTGTGTATTTAACTTTGTTGTTTGGCGTGTTGTATCTAAGCAGGATGCTTTGTAATTTCATTTTAGGGTTTGATTAAGGTGTTGGACTTAATAGTTCATTATATAAAGATTGAAGTTGAATGCAAAGTGTGTTGATCGTGTGCGTTGTGCAAGTGCGGTGTAAGGTGCATGTTACAATCAAACCAAGGAAGAGTTAAGTATGCTCAGAAGAGATTGTGTGCTTCAGTGTATCTGATCAGACAGAGGTAGTGCTATTTTGCAGATCATTGTTGTTGTTGTTCCCTAACAATTACAGCAGTTGAAATCCCCTAACAGGATACATCCTAACAGATTTGTATTGTAAATCCTCTAACAAGGTGACACATTAGCTTGTGTTTTAAGTCCTCTAACAAGGCTACTCTTAACAGGGTAAAAGTTCTAACAGACCTAAGGTAAATCCCTTAACCGGGTAGCACCTAACAGTGCTATTGTAAACTCCTAACAGGGTTAAGCTCCTCACAAAGCATTCTTCAGAAGAGTACATTATTTTAGTGGGTATCCCCACCGTGGTTTTTTCCCTATTTGGGTTTCCACGAGTTAAATATGTGTGTCAAATTTGTAGATGATCTTGGATGTTAAGATTATCATTTGCTGCTATTAAGGTTAATCTTGTGAATGGTGATTAAAGTTTAAGTGATTGTAAAGTTGGTTTATTTGGTAGATTACCGATTCACCCCCCCCCCCCCCTCAGTAAACTAATCTCAGGTCTAACCAATTAATCATTCCTCATTTATTTTTACTTTTTTAACTTGATTTGTATTTTTGTTGTTCAAACCATGAATTTGAACTGCATTTGCCATGATGTGGGGTATGGATATTGGTACAGTAACAGAGATGCCAATGAAATAAGGATGTGCAAGCAAATGAATAAAGAAATGGCAATATTATTAATAAATGTGGTCATCAAAAAGTGTGGGTACAAGGATGCGGTTTACCTTCCTATAATGGAGTTTCTAGAATCTATGCTTATATATAATGTATACCCACATACATATATACACATATGTATGTATATACTATATACACAATATATATCTATGTACATGTATGTGGATATATATTATTTAAAGGTATATGTATATACACCTACATACATGTAGCATGTATATACACTATATGTATGTATGTATGTATGTATGTATATGTACATATATGCATATATATACACACTTAAATACATTCATATATATATATATATATATGTATGTATGTATGCACACACTTAAATACATGTATATTCGTGTATGTATATATACACATACTTATAAATAATATATACCCACATACCTATACATAGATTTATGTATATATGTATACACAAATTTTTAATTATATGAGATATATGTATGTATGATTATCTATACCATATGCATTTAAAATTTATGTTGTGTGTTTGTGTGTGTACGTACATACATATGTAGGTATGTCTGTAGATGCTTATAGATATAAACATACATACTATTGGTACCCAATTTGCTACCCTTAAAAAACTGTATTTTTCATATCTATAACCAAATGTCAAGTAATTCTTGTAACATCAATGTCAAATATTTTATCTTTCTAGTCAAAACGATCAAGTCCTTAAAGTTTGTCTATCTTTGTCTGTGAATGATATATAGAGGTGTCTTGTCACAAAGATTATCTTGTAATGAATCCTAGAAGAAGCTTCAACATCAGCAAAAGAAAGAAAGGGTGAAGTTCATATAAAGTCTGACTAGCAAACAAGAATAAATGAATATCCCCTTCTCAAACCAAGTCAGTTTGATGATCATTAGCCTACTTCCTAAGTTCTCATAGGCTAATCAGTGACGGTAAGGGAAATCCAAAGATCTTGGTGAGCACAAGTTCAATTTTTCTTGGTTTCTATTTCTGGCTTTGAGCTCAGATGGTGTTATGGATTACAGTGATGCTTGCAAAAGCATTTTTGAACTCCTGGGGTGTTCTTCAAACTTCTTGGAGAGCAAATCTATTTTTAGTAAGTTTATGAGTTGGTACCAATCATCATCCCCCTACTCAGTTACATCCTGGCATGATCAAAATTGGATTTTGAAGCCTTGGCAATGCTTTCCACAAATTTAGTGGAATATTTAATATATACACTTAAGTTCTTAAATGTTTAATGATTAAATATTTGATAAGTGTTATATTTTATTAAAGTTATTAAAGTTATTTACATTCCCCTCAAAAGCGAAAGCCTAGGCGAAAGTGAAGGGAACTTGCACATGAAAAGTCATTTACAATTCAAAAAGGCCTTTGAGTGGGAAAACGAATTATTTTAAATTTCAAAATTGGCCTTTTTTTCCCTCTAAGCTATATACAAAGAGGTTGAAAGGTCTCATTTGCTCATATATGTTGAAGATTTGATACTGAAATGTTGTCAGACTAAACCTGTGAATTCTTTCCTAATCTTTTGAGGATGAAAACCCTCTTTAGATTTTTAGTTTGGAATTTTAAAGATAATCCCTAGCTAAACGATGTGATTTCATTCAAGAATCACCTTTCAGCTTCAAGAAATTTTTACCATTTAGATTTCATGATGAAGGTTTTTGATATGTTCCAAGTTGCATATTTTTGGGGTTATTTAGCATTTCTTTCAAAGTTTTTTAGTCTTCCAAATGGGTTCTAAATTGGCTGGAGCAGGTCGTACGACTCATATGTGCTAGTAAAGGTCATTGATAGAGTTTGAAATCAACTAAGGTTATAAATATTGTGATTTTCATATGAAGTCGACTCTCTTTGACGATATTTTGGGGTTGTATGTAGACAGCACAAATTCTTGTATGTAGACACAAAAGAAGCACCTGGAGTGTGGCATAGGAATCTCAAGGCAAAATGCTCCCCTTTAGGCCTTTATGGGTGATTTCATTGTTGCTTAGTGTAATGTCCCCAAATTGAAATTAACAATTCCAACAATATAATCCATTCTTTTACAATAACCTACTAACTTAACTCTTTTAACCATAAATAATTGAAGAGATAATGTACAAGTACATAGATTAATGAACAAGTATGTCATGATAAGCATTATGACTAACTATCTTATAACCAATAATAGCTTCGTTCAATAGGGAACTCGAAAGGGCACCAGTAAACTGCCCAACCCAATTAGGCCCGAGAGCATGCAACATCCAAATCATGGCAATTCGCCTCTTATCCCCCAAGCGGCAAGAACCTCCAACTATAACCAGTTCCATCCTTTGGGGTAATCAACTTGCCTTTTGGTTGACAAGAGGTGGGAACGTCCAACTATGACCAGTTCCGTCCCTTGGGGTGGTCTACTTATTCCAAGGAGCCAGTAAACCGCTTCTCCCTAACTTACCTCCTCCAACTTTACATTTGATGGATTATGGGATAAATTCATGTATATATGTAGAAATATAACATAAAAATAGATCTTATTGTAATCAATATTTATTAATGCATATAAAGAAGATTGATTGTATTAAATACTAAGATCAATATCTACAAAGGTATATTGACGGATTGATTGCATAAACTACTTATAGTTCATACCAAATTATTGATGCAATACACAAGCTGTATATCTGAATCCAATTCCCTTGTATCAGAATTGTCCTTGATCAATCTTACTTATCTCCCGACTTCTCCATCTTACCCCTCTCTAGATATCTTAAGTGCCTCGTGAAAGAAGGTGTCTTTTGGAGGTTGCTGTCCCTTTGGAAGTGGATGCAACCCTTCATAAATTGCAGCCCTTCCTGAACTGCTGGCTTCTAAATATTAATCTTTATTTTTATTTCAAACTAATCATTAGTTCCTTTCTTGTATCCCTGTTGTCATGTTAAGAAAATAACAATGATAGTTGTTATTGACATTAATAAGGATCGCTGCCTACATTTTAATCGCTGTTAATAAAACAAATTCATCATTGCTTAATAATAATCCAATCGTTGTTCTTGTTGAATTAATGTTTTCAGATCACTCCTCTAGAAAAAACGTGAAGTCTAGAGGCCAGATGATTTTTCCTAAGGCATTTATATCCTTCATGGCAGGGACATGACAGTCCACCCTTCCCGAGATTACTTGTCCTCAAGCAATGATCAACAATAGAGTGATCAAGATGTTTTACTTCAGCTGTACTACTCTAATTCTATATCAAGTTGTTAATGTGAATAACTTAACGAAGGTATTGGAAATTTTCTAGGTTTGTCCTACAAGACAAGTTTTCTCTCGCCCTTCTTTACCCATCATTTGTAAATGTAAAAGACCAATTTGGATTGGCCAACGTTTGCACAATATTCTGGACAACACATACTAAGATGAGGATCAGAAGTATGACACACATCTATGCAATGTTCTACGAAAATGTTTCACTTCATTGACCCAGGGAATGTTAGGGGTTCTCTAGAGAAGTTTTAAGTTGACAAGTTACAATTTTTACTGTGGAGATTGGTTGGATAATCCTTTTCCAAATCTTGAGGATGTAAGGACGTTGTAACTACTAGATTTGCGCCTCCACAAAGCTCCATTTGTTTATTGTCCCTTCTTTTGATTGGATGTTATTTAGATCTTCTTCATCGTACCTTGATTTCTTGCTTGGATTTCCTTTTCATTCCTCACCAATTTCTTTATTGTGCATTGCTTGTATATTGTAGGCTTGACTTATTTGCCCACATATATGTCTTGATTCTCATTTTTCTTTACATTTGCAACACAAGTTTTTCTTTTTAAGATCCTTTAGATTACAAATGTGCTTGCGCCTCCATTCATCCTTGCATATGTAGCACACATTTTTTTCTTTCTACCCCCATCTTGTTCTCAAATATGCTCAAGCCCCCATTTTTCCTTGCATTAAAAGCATAAATTTTTAGTTTGTAAGTCATCACGCTCATCTCTAGAAATAAAGGTTCTTTTATGCCCTTCCTTATTGTAGAAAGCTTTATCTTTTGATGTTGTGTGTCTAGAGTATCCCTTTTCTCTTGTTTTGAGCAGGATCAAGTCATTTGGCTTTTAAGATTACCTCTTGGAGTGTGATAGGATCAAAGGGGCATACTAGGCCATGGATGGTACCTGATAATCCTTCTATAAATAGATAGGTGAGCCTTTCCTCGGATATTCCAGGAACCATAACTGCTAGTCTTTGGAACTCTGTCACATAATCTTTGAGGGTTCCCACTTGCCTTATTCTTGTTAATTATTTGAAGTATCTTTCAGGGTGATTTTGGTCAAACCTCTCAATGAGATTTTTATGAAGGCATTATGGGTTTTTATGTTTTGATGATTTTGGGCGATTAAGCCATGGTGCCACCAAACATGGGCAACCCCTTCTAGATGCAATATGGAAAATTCAATGGCGTCTTCTTCTAACATGGGATTGAGGGATAAGTAGGTCTCTAGTTTTTGGATCCATGAATGGGTCGTGATTTTTCCTAACCTATGAAAATGAGGGATGGTCAACTTACCTACTTTGTGTTGTAAATCTTGATTAGTTTGATTCTTTCCCTTTTTAAGAATACTTTTTGTCCCCACCTCACAATATATCATGAAGGGGATGCTCCTCTTGACTTCAGGGTCAAAACTTGCATATGCTTGGGCAATTAATTCAAATTAGGGTTGGGTGTGTTAATCTCATCTCCCCTTGACCACCCTTCCCTAGTTAAGAAGGGAGGCCGAGTTGATTCAGGGGTTGATCCTAATGTAGTTTTGTTGTCACTTTCAGATTGGCTACAAGTCACATCTCTCTCATTTCTTTGGTTAGATCTAAGAGTATTCATCGTGGTGTTTATATTTTGTAGAGTTTGAAGAGCTTGAGTTGTTTGCTCATTTTTCTCCATAAAGGCCCTCAATTCATGTTCCATTGTTCATTCCTTGAGTTGTCTTGGCTTGCAATTTTCTTATTTTCCCTCTCTAGAGCCCCTATAGCCCTTTGACTAAGTTCCATCAACTATTGTTCGTCTCTAAAGCTAACAGGAACGATGCTCAAATTCCAATTGTAATGTCCCCAAATTGAAGTTAAACTATTTGTGCCCAAAATTAACAATTCCAACAACATAACCTATTCTTTGACAATAATCTACTAAACCAAACTCATTGAACCATCAATAATTCAAGAGATAATGTACAAGTACAAAGATTAGTGAACAAGTATGTTATGATAAGCATTATTATGAACAAACTATCCTGTAACCAATCATAGCTTAGTTCGATAGTTTTGATGGGTGTTTTGTGACCGCACCAAAAGCATAATAAAATACCAAAGTATCTTATCCTCTCTTGAGAAAAATAATGTGTATGCTAAGATTGTGAAAGATCATACAATTGACTCCAAGGTTCTTTTATGTCAGTTCTTGAATGTGGATAAGCTCAATGGTTGATGTGATATGCTGGTATAACGAGGGGACTTACATTGTTTTCCTCAAATTGACTTCAAATGGTACAAGTTTATAGAAACTTTCAGATGATACGGCAATGCGAGTACTTTTTTTTGGGTTTTCACAATATATGCTGAAAATCAAAAAGAGTAGGGTTCAGAGATCTATCTTAATCCTAAGAACTTGAAAGATGAATACTACTACGATGAAATCTACAA
This sequence comes from Thuja plicata, assembly GCA_018584345.1. NCBI lineage: Eukaryota > Viridiplantae > Streptophyta > Pinopsida > Cupressales > Cupressaceae > Thuja > Thuja plicata. Next base: position 1,943,258 of record MU225295.1, on the reverse strand, counting down.
AACTTTGCTTCGCCAAATTCAACAACCACACTAAGTTGGTAAAATCTTGAAGGGTTGTGCAAATAGTTTTCATATCACATTGAACACCATCATAATGAACAATGTGATTCAATGATAGAAGTAAAGCATCCACATAAGGGCTCAGAACCAACCTTACACTACGCTTAGGAATCACCTAAGGACACGAGGTACGAGCAAGACAATTTTACCATAACAACACTATCAGTCGCATCTATCTAAGTACTTGAAAACAAATCTACTTTAAATGAGGGAACAATGAAACCATGCAAGCACCAAAATACTTCAAGTAATCACCATGGAACCAACAATGAAGACTTTATTATCTTGGTAGCTCTTAAGCAACAATCTCAAAATTCGCTCTTCACAAATGAGAAGTGGGCCCTTTATATAGGTCTCATATTACAGTGGGTGGCCAGTATTTAAACCAAAAAAACGGCCCGAATTTTGCCACCTCATCCCAGATTAGGGTTAGGCCGGGAAGAGAGAATCTACAACAGATGAGTGGGTCCACATGGACCAATCAAAAGAAAGCCACTCTCTTAGTGGGTAATAAATGCCCACTATGTAAGTCCACTCAGCAGGAAAGTGGGGCAAAATAAATGTCCACTATGCATTAAATGCCCTGTCACTACCAAAATAGTCAATCAAGGATTCTCCTCATTGAATGCAATGAACTGGGACAAGGCTATCTCCATTTCGCCTATAGAGACACTTGGCGCATTGTCCTGCCTAAACTCCATGAGTGCAATGTCATGTTCGCACTTGGCGAACTTCTTTTCCCATTTAGGAGCCAGTTCTCGTACGTTGACCATGATACTTGAGAATGATGAAATAATCTCCAGATCTTCTGTTGAAAAGGACTTTGTGGAAAAGAATCTTTCTACCAGTCTCTTCAGATATTCAACTATCATCTCTTCTCCCGTTATCCTTTATGAGAACAAAGCATCAACTGTGTTAAAGATGCTTTCTTGTATAACATTGATTGCTCTCCTCAGTCGAGCTAAGTCCTCATTTGATTTCTCAAATAATTCTATCCCCTAGCTTACAACACAAAACCATTGATGGAAGTCATATGATTCATTCTCCATTATAATTCCATCATCTATCAAGCTTTGCTTGGGGATCATCATTAGCTTCCCCAGTTAAAAATGATTTGACCTTGATAGTTATGGGCTTCCTCCCAAGCCCAATCAACATTCTGAATTCTGCCAAGATCAGACACAATTCTGGCATACATCTCGACGAGATCTTCGACGAACTCACATAGCATTGACATTGCCCACCCATTCCTTAGTGCCTTGGGCAATTTTTCTCATTTCTTCTAAACTCCTTCCTTCGGAAGAGCTACGGGAGGAAAAAATGTCTGGTCTTTCTACCTAACTGGATGCATTAAGTGTTGCAAGTATCTATGCAAGGCCTTATTCAACTTCCTATTCCTATCCTCCTCTTTCTTCAATAGCTCCTTTAGTGTCTGCATGGAATCATCAAACTCTTCAATTACTTCTTCCCTAGTGGCATGCCTCAAATCATATATTGTCACATTGTACTCTTCTGGAGTGACTTCACCCTTAGCCTTGTCAATCCTAGGTTCTGCCAAATGCAATGCTCGAGACCCTAACTCGTCTCTAGTGATCTTGCAGAATTTCTTTGCACTTTTCTGTTATTTTGGCTTTCTTATTTGCCTAAAAAAATCCGCCAACTCCATAGCTGGATCAATTTCCTCTTCAGGCTTCTTTCTCATTCTCCTCAGCCATTTTGGAGTGGTTGTATGTTGATCGTGTACATGCGGCTACTCCTGTTCTGACCTTCTTTCTCCGTGCACTGGTGATGGTTCTCGTTCTTGTCTCCTTTCTTCGTGTAATGGTGATGGCTCTTTTTCTTGTCTCCCTTCCTCGCGCACTGGGGACTATTCCTGGAGTGGTTGCTCTTGTTTATGCATCCTTCCTCATGGACTTCTACATCAAGAACGGGACTTTCTGGATTTTCCAGATCATTATCCAATGTTCTATCAAGGCCCTCATTGGCACCCTGATTATTGACAGGAGGCTCCTCATTTTTGTGCTAGACTAATTCCAGATCATTATCCAATGTTCTATCAAGGCCCTCATTGGCACCCTGATTATTGACAGGAGGCTCCTCATTTTTGTGCTAGACTAATTCTCCAATGGTACTAGTACTTTGCCTATCTCGCGCTTTTGAAGTGATCTACTCACTTCCTAGTGACCTTCTCCCCCTGGATTCAATCTATCCTTCTGCAAAGCTGCTAACTTCTCCCACACTCTTTGATGGTACTTCTTGCCTCTGCTTCTTCTATGGCAGCCCTTTGCTTATGATATTCAGCCTTTTCCTCCATTGCGGCTCTGGCTCTTTACCAACTGCCTTTTCTTTTCTACTTCCTTGTGGAATCCTTGCTCTCCCAGATGCTTCAACTCCCTGTGACTCATCAACTACATTGTCCTAGACTTCCTAAATTCCCATCAATCTATGGGTGAGTGGAATTTTGGCCTCTCAATTCACTAATTCGGCGTTCGATCCACCACTCGGTGAATTTTATAATTGGCTTGGAGCACCTCTAGATCCGTTATCTCTACTCCCTGCCAATTAGGTTGCTAGAGAGGCTTATTCCTTACCTTCTCATAATCAGAACGAAGATCTGGCACAAGATGGATTTTCGTAGCTCGGTTCATATTGAGTGGCATTCTGGAATTCATTCTCTTTCTAACTTCAAATTCATCTATTATGTTGGCCCAGAAGTCCTCCAGATGCATCATGTGTTTGAATCTCCTATGACGACCACTCTTATGTTGTTGCAAGGATCATAATCCACCCTTCGTGTAAAATAAGTAAGATGGTAGAACTAGAATTCAACTGTTGACTTCTCCATTGCAGACAATGACGAGCACATTTCATCGAAATCTCCTAGGACAATTGGGAAGACAAGTCCTCCCTTCTTTTTCTGAATCCTATCAAACCTTGTCAACTACCTTGTCACTTCCAACATTACTAACTTATATGTTGGGTATCTACGAAGCCCTCATGGATAACCACCAAATCCCTGAAGCCTGATGTAGGTGAATGTCAAGAATTGGATAAACCAGGGGCCATACTATTCTATCAGGTTCTTAGGATCCCCTGATATTCCAATGTGCATATTTCCTTGGAGACTCCGCATAATATACATGGTGACGGTATAATTTGATTCTTTGAATTTGACCACATTGTGCAAGTGCAACTAAGGGTAGCAGTCATATACTTTGAGTTGCCCCTATCCAAAGCCTATGAGTCCATTTCCTATGTGATCATTCGTGCTAGCATATAAACAATATAAGCACTCATACATAAGGTTTGAGTCTTCTCCAAATTTTGCAGTTGCCAATCTAGATTGTCACTTATCAACATCAACCAATCTATATATCTAACTCTGAGCATTACTACTTCAATAAGGGCCCGTTTGGCAGTAGGAATTGGACTGGAATTGGCATTATCTAATTCTGGATAATGCCAAATTCCGTGTTTGGGTCCATGGAAAAAAATGGAATTGGAATTCCGAAATTCTCATTTTGCCCAAAAAATGGGAATATCATCTTCCACCTAAATAGGTGGAATTGGAATTTCAAAATAAGTGGAATGGGAATTCCATTTTTAGAAAACCAAATTTAATATTTTGTGGGATCCGTGACTATAAAGATGTATATTATATTGCTATAAGGATGTATATATATACATGTGTGTATATACACATGTGTGTATATATGCATGTGTGTATATACATGTGTGTATATACATGTGTGTATATATACACGTGCGTGTATATACAAACCAAATTTAATATTTTGTAGAATCCGTGACTATAAAGATGTATATTATATTGCTATAAAGATGTATATATATATACACGTGTGTATATATATGCACATGTGTGTATACACACGTGTATATGCACATGTGTATATACACACATGTGCATATATATACACACACGTGTATATACACACATGTGCATATATATACACACATGTGTATACACACATGTATATATACACACATGTAATGTGTGTGTATATACACAAATGTATGTATGTGTATACACATACATGTGTGTGTATATACACATATGTGTATACATGGATACACACTTGTATGTGTATATACACATGTGTGTGTATATATACACACATGTATGTGTGTGTACATACACACATGTGTGTATATAGCACACGTGTGTATGTGTATACACACACGTGTATGTGTGTATATGTGTATACATGTGTATGTGCACACATGTATACACATATACACGTGTCTATATATACACACATGTATATATACATACATGTATCTATGTATATACACATGTGTGCATGTGTGTATATAATATATATACACACATATACACACTATATTCAAAGAAATTAAAAAATAAAGAATTAAAATTCCTTATGCATCTTCTCAGTCATCTTCCGGGTGAACCAAACGGGTCAGTCCATATTCCGGATTTCATTTTGAGGATAAGCATCTTCCAGAATTGACCATATCTAGGATATGGTATTCCTGCTGCCAAACGGGCCCTAAAGTAAAACATGCATGGCTCGAAGTTGCAAGATTATGCATATCCCATGATTTTTCTCATCATCACTAAATCTTTGTACTCTAGCTTTAAATAAATTCCAACGAGTATTTTTGGCATTTTAGAGTGGTGAGGCCTTGACTTTGGTGGCCACTTGCAGTTGATAGTTTCAGCACACTCATCTGCTCCTGCCATGTGCATCCTCTAAGCACTCCCTTTTGATTTGTATATCTTGTGCTTATAAACTAGAACTCCAAATGCCTCAACAAAAACCTCTGGAGTGAGATCTACCAATGTCTTGCCTTCGAGAGTCACAATTATCCTCTGTTCCAGATCTTAATATCTTGCACACTGAATGATCAGATCCGAGCATTGGATGGCTAGAGGAAAGCATGATGCAACCACGATCTCACTTCTGATGAATTGCTTTGCCAGAGGTGACGAAGGATGATTCACAAAGCCAAACATTCTCCTCTTGAATTCCCCGAGATCCAAAGTGCCTAAGTTGGTGTCGCTAATCTCCTTCAATCTCAATATGGTTTTTGAGTCTGGCAGGAATCCTTTCAACTCTTCCTTGATCCACCTTTGTCTTGCCACACTTGCAACCCTTGATGATTGTTAAGTTTTTGAACCAGAATAATATGAATAAATAACAGATAAAACAAGAAATGCAAGGACACCAGAGATACCCTAGGAAAACCCTCCTACTTGAGGGAAAAACCCAGCCACACCAAAAGAAATTCCTTTGAGTAACAATGACAGAGTCTTAGTACATAGCTCACAACCTTTTGAGCTTTCCTCATAATAATGAGAACCAAAAAACCTCTTACAAAACATCAATTGCCTTACACAGCAATATGTGCTCAACGAAATTACATAGACAATATCCTTCAAGAAGAAAAAAACAGTCCGATAATATTTACAACATTCACGGTGCTCGAACTGGTGTCTTGTCAATGAATCATCACATAATGATAACCAAAAACACATCATAGAGTGAATTACATCACACACGGACCTCAACATCAGCATGAGAAAATACAGATCATCAAAAAAACTAAGAGAACTTCATCGTGAGCTTGAAGAAAAAAAAATCACCCAGTAACACCCACGATCACTAAATCATCAATACTTTTTTTTGTAAGACAATCAATCCCCTCGAGAATTGAAGATCACCTAACTTTTTGTCATTTTCCAGCAAACACGGGAATTTCAATAGAACATGAAAACTGTCGACGCTTGCTCTCCCAAGGCAATTAGAAAGGACGGTGACAGTAATGAACAAATGTCGATTCATTTCCACAAACCCTCAAAATACAATAACCGCCACAAAGAAATGAGCTGGCAACAATAATACACCCGCATTATAACCATAAACACAAGTCATAACAAGATCAACCATCACAGGTAGAATTGATTTCTCCTGTAGCTATAAAACATTAACAATGATCCCGCCATCTTTTCCCTACAAAACGAAATGATAAACATAAGAATGTGCAAGGAATTGAAATAAATAAGTTATGAAAAGGGCTTCGCATTTCTCATCCAGACTTAGAATAATCTCGAACTTCTAGAGAGAGGGATACTTCTAGAGAGAGGAAAAAGCTTTCAAATTTCTCTTCCAAAATTTGCCTTGGCTTCACAAATTTCTTCTTGACTAACTTCTTCACCTTCGATGTGGAGAATGAAATGAAATAACTTTGTTTATATAGAGCCCATGCCCCAAAGCTGATAAGTTGCGAACAAGTTAATTTGGGCAACTGCATTAATTGTTTCCTCAAATTCTCTTACACGTTGCTATTCCAAGAGAGATTCCTTCTTACCACTTACAAGTTGCCATAAATTCCTTCTCTTATTGACATGTGTCACATTCTTTCTATTTTCTCAAAAGATTCTATTCTGGGCATTTGTCTTTATCAACACATCTCCTTGATCTGAGGGCACAGATTTGGATAAAACTTGGATTGTTTTTAGAAACTTTCTCTTAAAGGTGCCAACTTGTCATCTATATGATTTCGTTTCTTGGCGTTTGATTTTCTTTTGCTGCCTAACCATCTTTGATCAACTTCGCAACTTATTCCCTGGGCGTATATTTCCAACACTTAGCTAAATTTCCATCTCTTCCATCCTCGACATCACCTTGGGCGTAAAAGGGATAGGTGAGAGGATTTCAACACTTGACAAATTTCCTTAGTCACGTGAATTGAATACTTTGGGCGTGGATTTGACCAACTGATGAAATCTTTGAATTTCAACACATTCTTTTTGTCATGCATTGATTTGCACATTTAGGCATTTGTGGAGGATTTCTTGAGCACAAAAAACATTTTCTTAACAAATTCCATGACTTGGATAATATTATGCTCATGGGCGCATCTAGAGGTGAATGAAGGATTTTCGCCTTTTGAAACTTTCCTTGGACAACGGTGATTTGCATCTGGAGCACATTTGAGCACTAGTGAAGGATTTCTTTGATACTTCACCATTTTTTAGCTTTCCTCCTTGTCTTTTCAATCAACACTTGGCCACTTCATATTGCTTCCAACACTTGGCTATTTTCTTGCATTTTTCACACCTTCTCATTCTTGGGCGCATTTGGGTCCTTGCACAGAATTTTGGAATTTTGAGGAATTCCTTGGACAGTGGTGATTTGCGCACAAGGCACATTTGAGCATTGGCGGAGGATTTTTTTGTACTTAATCATTTTCTACACCTCCACCTTCCTTCCTGAGTCAAGAATTAACCATTTTGCAAAATTCTTTCCCCACACTTGGGTGCATTTTGACCTTCATGGAGGATTTCTTCAATTCGGAGAAATTCCTTGACTTTGTACAATTTGCCAACTTGGGCGCATTTAGAGCCTGGTGGGGGATTTTCACCATTCCCATGGAATTCCTCAACTGGAGATGATTTGCACTCAGGGCACATTTGAGCATTTGTCAAGGATTTTTCTATACTTAGTCATTTTTTCACATCACCTTCTCTCTTTTTGATCCATATTTAGCAATTTTCCATGTTTTTCAATACTTAACCATTCTTTGATTGCTTTAGACTTCCTCCAACTTGGGTGCAAATGAAGCTTATTGACGAATTTTGGAACTTTTGAGGAATTCCTTGGACAATGGTGATTTGCGCTCAGGGCACATTTGAGCATTGGCAAAGGATTTGTTTGGTACTTAGTCAATTTCTATATGAATATTATCTAGCACACGGTTCTTGACATCTCTGCAGTTTGCATGTATTGTTTTGTGATCAATTATATTTGGTGTGGATCTTCAGTTCAGTTTGTGGGGTTCTTTCACTCTGAGTTTGTCGTAAATTATCTTTATACTTCTCTGAGCATCTATATCGATCTTCAAGACTGTATTGAAAACCTCTATTATATGTGTTTATATATCTATGTGAAGTATATTCTATTCTAAGCTTGCGTGTAAAAGGAAGTTCTTTGTAACTCCTTCATTGTAAGCGTGAGTATAGCTTGCTCATACATCTAGCCTTGAGTCTCAACAATTTTGTAAAAAGACAGTTTCAGATTTGATATCATAATAAAGAGGACCGTTTTTGTGGTGTGGCTGGGTTTTTCCCTTGAGTAGGAGGGTTTTCCCAGAATATATATAGTGTTATGTTTTGTTTTCATTATGCTCTTTGTTTTTTTATGCAATTTAGGTTTAATTTTTAACATCCTTGAGTCCAGACTTAGTTGTTTATTCACATGACTTCCTTCCAAACTTGGGCGCATGCATTTGGAGCTTAGTGGAGGATTTCTTTTAGCACTTTCAACAATTCCTTGGCTAGAGGTGATTTGCGGCCATGGCGCATTTGGACACTTCGGAAGAATTTTCTTGTGCCTTTGTCAGTTTTACACCTCCGCCATGCTTTTCTTGAGTCCAAACTCGATCATTTTTTCACATGACTTCCTTCCAAACTTGGGCACTTTTGGAGCGTAGTGGAGGATTTTCTTTTAGCACTTTCAACAATTCCTTGGCTAGAGGTAATTTGCACCCAGGGCACATATGGGCACACTTGTGAAGGATTTTCTTGTGCCTTAGTCATTTTTAAACCTCCGCCATGCTTTCCTTGAGTTCAAACTTAGTCATTTTTTCACATGACTTCCTTCCAAACTTGGGCACATTTGGAGCTTAATCAAGGATTTTGGCATACTTAGTCATTTTTCAACTTTTTTCCTTGTTTCCTCATGCTTTCCCAACGTTGGAGCTCACCCAACAATTGAACATGTCCCCCCTATATAACTTATTAGCCCCATGCTCACACTTTGTGAAACAAGCAATGCATTACGCACCAACCTCATTTCAAAATGTGTGAAGAGGTGTATGCTTTTGTCAATGCTTTTTCCTCTTCTAGGTGCTTTATAAGTGCTTTTTCACTTTTTCAGGTTGCTTTTTTCACTTTTTTAGGTTGCTCTTTCCATGTCTACTTTTTTGAACTACTTTTTCCGGAGGCTGCCTTTTCAGGTGATACCTTTTTAAACTGCTTTTTCCAGAGGCTGCTTTTTAGGAGACTATTTTTCGGGAGGTGCTTCTTCAAACTGCTTTTTTAGACCGCACCATCTGATCACATTTCTACATACCAATTTTCTCCCTCTTCTGTCCCTGCTCATCAGTTGCCCGAAATGACTTACTAAAAAAGACTTACTGTAAATAGTAAGTTTGTTCAAATGTAAAATTAGTGCAATCTAGGACACTAAAAATAGACATCCCTAAAAAATAGGAACCACTTCAAAACTCAAAATGAAGCCAATTTGAGACCCAGTAAAACTTACTAAAAATTGAAATCCCTAAAAAATAGGAACCTCGCCAAAAGACTTGAAATTTCACTAGTTCAATCCTCGAAGGAATTTCAACTCAACACTTTACCCAAATTCACAATTCTCAATTAAGAAAGCCTTAAAAAAATAGAAACCCTAAAGGGCAGGAAACAACTCTCCATTCCAGACTTGGCCAATTTCATCACTTCTCATTTGGAACATGAGGACCTTCAAGGGACTGACGCCAGAACTACCAAGAACCAAAGCCAAAAAGGGCCAAGTGGACCAAAAAAGTAGGGGGTCCCATTTGCAATGAGGCGATGTGTGAAAAGATCACAACAAGTAGGACACTCGAATGAGTGACAAGAAACTGCCCAACCCAGCTAAGCCTGAGAACACACAACATCCAAATCATGGCACCCCGCCTCTTATCCCTCAAGCAGTGGGAACATCCAACTATGACCAGTTCATCCCTTAGGGTGGTCTACTTAGTTCAAGAGAGTTGATGAACCACATCTCCCTAACTTACCTCCTAAAACTTTACATTTGATTGATTATGGGATAAATTTGTGTGTGTGTGTATAAAGTATCTATCTTATTGTAATCAATATTTATTAGTGCATATAAGAAGATTAATTGTATTAAATACTTAGAAATCAATATCTACAAAGGCATATAGGCAGATTGATTGCATAAAATACTTAAGACTTCATACCAAATTACTGATGCAAAGCACAATAGCTGTAAATCTGAATCTGATTCCCTTGTATCAGATTTGTCCTTACCAAGCAAATCTTTGTATTAAACCTTTAAATAATTAGAAGCAAAATATGAAGTACCCAAGATTCTATGCTGCTTCTGATTAAGAAAATATGAATATTGAATTTCAATTGTAATTTGAGTTTTCGTTGTGTAATGACATTTTGAGACTTGAGTATTTTCATTTTTGCAAATTATGAATATGATTTATGAGTATCACTCTTCTTTTTATATTTATAACTTTGATGTTCAAACATGTGTGTGTGTGTGTGTGTGTGTGTGACGGATGAGCCCATACCCATACCCAAGGAAAAAAAATGTCATACCTATATCCCATAACCATACCCGAACCCGAAACTTAGAGAAAGAGCATAAAACTACCAAGATCAACAATAAAGAACAGTTGTGCAAGGTACACAAGCTGATTGCTGAATTCTCTTGAGTTTTTTGTTATCATAAATGAAAATAAACAGATATGTGAGCAACAGCCAGATATAGCAGATAATATAGCAACCATTTAATATTGGCATGAACCATTTGTTGGTGTAACTATTTGGTATATTAACTTGTCCTCCAATTTGAATACCTGGTTGTTCAGTTACTTCTTTGGCAGTTTGATTACTCAACTGTCCTACCGACTTCTCCTTGTTTATATGCATAAGATCTAATGAGAATTGACATAATTCTATTTAGGTTTCTAACATGGTCTTTCACATATGGTATCAGAGCGATTACTGTTCCTGTGCCTCGGCGTATGAAGATGTTTAAAACCCCATGCCAAGAGGGAAGACAATGAGAGATGGCATGAAATGTTTACAGGACTGGTGTGTAGGAAAGTGTCCGCTGCATTTCAAAGATGACATCTGAAGGGGTTACGCGGATCTGTTAATATCAGAGTAGCGATATAAACTTTGGGGCATTTCAATGAATCTTCTACAAACTATTGTGTGCATAAATATGCCATTTGTTTTAATCTTTTTGTAGAGGCATGCTGGACCTATGAGGAGTAGACGTGAAGATAGCAGAGACAGAATAGCAATGCAAATATAATTGAAGTTGCAACTGCAATAATAGAAGACAGTTGAAGGCGATTGTAGATAAGGAGCATTTCTTGAAGAAAAGCACAGACCCATGTGATCGGGATAGCGGCTTTATGATTGGTGTTAAAGAATAGTTTAACGCAAGAGTTCCCTGGATCCTTGGATAGGCGAGTGTGGAATGAAATGCTGAAAATAATGCCACAATGGTAATATGAGTAGGTATTTACAGTGATATACATTCAGGAAGGAATTTGGAAGTGTCTAAGTTTTCCTTTTATAAGACATTGAATCTGAATATATCAATAATTCCATATAAGGTGATGCGCCCTGGCTTATCAGAAAAAAGCTAAAGATGGGGTCTGTGTCTAAGAATGAGAGCATCATGACCTTTCCTCTGTTGGTAATGGTGGGACTCTAGATATTTGGACGAATGATTGAAGATGGTGCATTACTATTGCAATCATTGATTTGTATGTACTCGGGTGCATAAGAGTTGTAACATGGAAGGAGTTCTTGGCTGAATCAGTAGCCATGAACACTCTTACATGGTTTGTCACATTTATTGCAATGGCTAAATATGGGTTGATATCATGGTTTTGTCAGACTATAATTAAACTTGTAGGTGGGCTTGGAGTAACATGGGAACTTTCTTTCACAATATTAGTTCTTGTCAAGTTTTATTCCCACTATTTCTTTGTAAGTGGTATAGCACATATTGGTGTCATGCTTACCATCTTTTTATCTATTGTGAATGCTTTAGGAACCCCATCTCTTTTTGGTGTGATGGTTCTCTCTTTCCTTTCAAATCTTATGGGTAGCCTTTCACAGTATGCTATTGAATCAACACTAGTATTCTATGGGGCTAATTATGTGACTTTGGGTAAATGGTGGGGTTATTGTTAAAATTAGAGAAGCAAAGATATAAGTATATAAAACAACAAAAAACAAGAGCAAGAAGACACTGCACAGTATTATCCTCGGAAAACCCTCCTCAGCGAGGGTGAAAAACCCAGCCACCCAAAATATAGATTCTTTTATATAATCATCAAAACAAATACAATGATCTCACAATAACCCTGCTATAATCACGGGCAGGCTGTGCTCAGAACAAACACTTTGATTCTCAGAAAATAGCTCAATGATCACACACGGATCGAAGCAATAAGAGCATACAAAAAATGTCTTTGTACATATATGCTTGATGCAATTAATCTCAGAACACCCAATCCACAGAGTTTACATCACAGATGATAAAACACGGTTTTCAATTAATATTCCAAACAGAGAGTATGCAAAACTCTAAAACACCATCCTCTTTACAAAAGTCAAGAAATCGCACTTTTTGTCTTGATAGCTATGAACGGAAGCGACACACATAACTGAAAATCCCACGAAGAATACGGAAGGACGGGACTTATAGCACATACGAGACAACATCAGAAAATAAACCGACGCCTTCAATAGGATAACTGTCGACTTCAATATAAGACCGGTAAACAATAGATAACCTGCCAGCCATACTAGAGGCGCTCGCGACGGACAGCAACAGAGATATAGGAAATATCAACCAGAGATGCATACGAAGATACATGAACTATCCAACAACAGCAAATGAAATAGAGCCAATAAGGTATGAATAATTAAATACAAAATTTGTATGATAGGAGTGAAGAAAATCTCTCGCAGCTACTTAGACTTTAACACTTCCTCTTAGCAAGAGAGAGTTCTTCAATCTTTCATCTCATGGCAAGAGCAACTGGCTGCAATCAGAAGAATGTCAACAACATCTCATCATAGATTTTTCTCAAAACAAAAAATGTTATTGTTAAGTTTTAGGATCGATTGTAAATGTAATGGTATTATTGTATTATCTTTCTATATTTTCCAATTGCATCGATCTCTTGGTTTTATACAAGGCAAAGACAAGAAGACATGTCTATTCATTTCAA
>MU225295.1:1903644-1928631 GCA_018584345.1 Thuja plicata | reverse complement strand
TATTCCTCATCCTTCCTCAAAGTTCATAAGTTCATAACCATCCCCAAGAACACCAAATACACCCATGCCTCTTTACCATTTGATTGGCATTCTCCTTGTTTATTCAATTACTACACAGACAGCATTCCTAGATTTGTGCAGGGCTAGTCACAACATAGCAGTGGCCAATCCCTTGTTGCGTCTGCTCAAAGTTTTGTCTCGATGCCCGACTTGTACTGTCTTCTTCGTATAACCATCGCAACCAATCTCTGGTAATTCTTGAATCTCCCCGATTAATAATCCAACTTGCTGGCAGAGTATCAACTATCAACGTCACTTCTAGTCTGTTCTGGCCAATACCAACACACGGCATCCAAATCTTCATTTGTTCTCATCTAAATGTGGTTCACTTCTCCCTTGGACTTGTCGTGCTCAGTTTGTGCACGCAGGCTTTTTGAATGTCCAGATCTCAGCTGGCTAGTGTCGGCTTCCCAATATACTTAATCCCGTGATCTTTGTCCTCGCACGCACTGGAAATATTTTAAATAATTTGCTCCTCTATCTGCGTCTCCACTTTTCTCGCGTATAGGAACCGATCAACTATATTTTTCCTATTTCAAATAACGTAGAACTCTATCAATGTCTCTTGTCTATCATCTCCTACAGAAATTAAGTTCTGCTCCAGGCGTTCAAATGTATAAGTTTTCTCTGTAGTTTCTGATGTAATCTTTCCTCAAGCTGTTTAGGCTTTAATGAGGAAACTTGGCTCTGATACCATGTTAAGTTTTAGGATCGATTGTAAATGTAATGGTATTATTGTATTATCTTTCTATATTTTCCAATTGCATTGATCTCTTGGTTTTATACAAGGCAAAGACAAGAAGACATGTCTATTCATTTCAAGGGACATGTCTATTAATAATTAGGTACTATAAGATTAATATAACTTATATATTCATTTAAATAGTAATTATTATTAATATACATAATTATTATTATATGTCTCATAATAATAATAAATATCAACTTATATTAATAATAATGAATATTAATTTATTTATATTCTCATAATATTAATTATATGTATATATCACAATATGATAATAATCCACTTATATAAATTATATGGATATATATAATAATTATAATACATATTATTATTATTACATATATATCAATGTGTACTCGATAATTCAATAACAATGATTTTATCTGAACGAAGCTACATTCCTTAACAGTTATCTCAGCATACATATTCACCATAGCTACTCCTAGAGGGTGAGAAATAACACAATATAGGTCATAGAGTCACACATATGACTTCCACCATGGCTACTCCCAGAGGGTGGAAACAAGGGATTTCACCTCGAACTTCTCTCACAGAGAAGAAATCATTAACAAGGGATTGCACCTCAAGCTTCTCTCGCAGAGAAGAACTCATTAACATATACAATGAATCACTGAAGCTGAGACTCTCTCTCAGCAAGAGCAACATTCTCTACAACACCAAGCTTTTCTCTGAAATAACAAAACTTCACCCTTGGAAGTGGCTTGGTAAGAATGTCTATAGTCTGCTCTTCTATAGAAATGTACTTAAGTTCAATTGCTTTCCTTTGAACCGTGTCTCTCAAATAGTGATACTTAATTTCCAAATGTTTAGTTTTGTCATGAAAGACAGGATTAATCGAAAGCTTCACATAGCTTTGGTTATCACAAACTATCATTGTAGGATCCATAGGCTGCCCAAACAAACCTGTAAACAATTTTTGAAGCCACACAGCTTCTCTTGCAGCCACACATGCTACAACATACTCTGCTTCAGGTGTAATTGAGCCACACAAGATTGTTTTTTGGTGCACCAGGAAACTACAGCTGAACCTAGGCTGAAACAACATCCTGAAGTACTCTTTTTATCAGGTACACAACCTGCCCAATCTGAATCAGAGAATCCCTGTAAGTTCAACTCTACACATGAAGAGTATTTTAGACCAAAACCCACTCTACCACGAACATATCTCAATATATGTTTTGCTGCCACAAGATGAAGTTGTCTAGGTTCACACATGAACTGACTTGAGGTATTTACTGCATAACAAATATCAGGCCTTGTATTCACCAAATACATTAATGAGCCAATTACTTGTACATAGAAGGTTCAACTAAATCTGAAAGTGTTCCCTCCTCATGTAGCTTTTTTCAGATTTGCTTCCATAGGAGTAACCATTGACTTGCACTCTAACATGCCAAACCTTTTCAATATATCAACTGCATATTTTCCTTGACTTGAATAATTTCATTTTCTTTTTGCCACACCTCAAGCCCAAGGAAATAATGAAGAAGACCAAGATCTTTCATTTCAAATTCAGAAGCTAACTCCTTACATTTGACAATGAGATTATTATCACCCGTAAGAAATAAATCATCAACATAGAGCACAAGAATCAGCACTTTTCCATCACATACCTTGAAGTATAAATTTGGATCAGCATCATTCTTTAGGAAGCCCAAACTCAAAAGTTAATTGTCAATTCTCTCATACCAAGCACGTGGTGCTTGTTTAAGGCCATACAAGGCCTTTTTCAGCTTACACACGTGAGAGTCTTTGTCATTAATTATAAACCTTTATGGCTACTCTATATAAACTTCCTCTTCAATAATGTCATTCAAAAATGATGTTTTAACATCCCTTTGATGAAACCTCCAACCCTTAAATGTTGCAACAACTATGATTGCTCGAATAGAGGTATAACGAGCTACAGGTGCAAAAGTCTCATCATAATCTATACCTTCTTTTTGTGAGAAACCTCTAGCTACAAATCTTGCCTTATATTTTTCCATCACATTCTTACCTAGAGCACATCCCTTGCATACACCTTCATGATTTTGATTCAGCTTTGGAATACCATCAACAACCTTCTCCATAGAAGACAAAGTTCTGAAATTTAAGTGACCCAATCGCTTATGCCACAAGTCACTTGAGTTTGAAGAATCATGAGCTAAGGCAAGAATAGGATGAGCTGAAAGTTTGTAGAGGCTATCATGGTGAACACTAAAACACGAGCTGATTGAAAATTTGAATTCTTCTTCCAAGCAAGGACTTTTCCATCGGCAAAGGCAACATGACAACCTTTGTCCTCTAATGCTGAAATAGAAATCAGATTTCTTTTAATACCAGGAACAAAGAGAGCATCACTTAGATGAAGAGGTACACCTGAATCCAACTGAAAGGATGAAGAACCAGCACCCTTCACTGAATAACAAGCATCATCACCAATAATAACTTGAAGATGAGAATCTTTTTCTTTCAAGTTGAAGAGATGCTCACGATAACCAGTAATGTGGCGAGATGCTCCGCTATCAATCAGCCATGTATCACTATTTGTGGGGACATTACTGGAGAGTGCAGAGATAAACAAGAACCCTTCAAAATTATGTCTAGACTCCTTTTGAGGAGAAGAATTCTTAACATTAGCTACTTGAGGCTTCGGCCTTGAAGCACAATCACGAGCAAGATGTCCAAACTTATCACATCTAAAACATTGGATCTTAGAAAGATACTTCTACTTTTTCTTAGCATCAAGAGCATAATCAGAATTCTTCTCTCTATACCTTTTGAAATTACCTCTTCTATCTTTGCCTTTGGAAGTATGGGCAGCAAGAACATGATCATCTTCATGATGATTTTTGCGACCATTGCCTCTAGCTTCTAACCTGCATTCTTCTTGAATGCAATCAGCCCTCAATCTGTCAAATTTAGGTAGATCATCTCTTCCACTAACACCTTGAATAAATGATTCCCAAGAATGGGGAAGACCATTCATAGCAAGCATTACCAAGTCTTTATCAACAAATGATTCACCAATAGCAATCAGTTGATATTTTAATTCAATAATCTTCATAAAATATGAAACCATTGATTCTCCTCTAGCCATATTAACATGTAGAAGTTGACGACGAAGGGCTAGAGCTCTACTGGTGTTGTTAAACTCATATAGGTCCTTCAATGTCTAAAAAATATCTTTAGCTGAATTCAACTTAGGGATAATAGGAACAAGATGATCTTTAAGTGAATCAATCAAAATCTTCTTGGCCATGATTTTTTTCTTTTCCATGTAGCTTTCTCAGCTTCTACGGAAGGTCGGGTACATCAGAATTAACATAATCAAGAAGATCATTTTCCTCAAGAGAAATCAGAATTCTAAACTTCCATGAAGAAAAATTTGAAGAACCTTCCAATCTATCCTCCACTTTCAAACCGTTCACCATTATTGCTAGCTGAATCAAAATCACAGAAAGGAGTAACCAAAAAAAAAAACACTTTTGGTTCTGGATCAAATCTTTAGACCCGCTCTGATACCAGGTTAAAATTAGAGAACCAGAGATATAAGTATATAAAACAATAAGAAACAAGAGCAAGAAGAGAATACACAGTATAATCTTGGGAAAACCCTCCTCAGCAAGGGTGAAAAACCCAGCCACCCAAAATATATATTCTTTTATATAATCATCAAAACAAATACAATGATCTCCCAATAACCCTTGCTAAATCACAGGCAAGCTGTGCTCAGAACAAACACTTTGATTCTCAGAAAATAGCTCAAAGATCACACATGGATCGAAGCAATAAGAGCATACAAAAAATATATGTCTCTATACATATACGCTTGGTGCAATTAATCTCAGAACACCCAATCCACAGAATTTACATCACAGATGATAAAACACGGTTTTCAATTAATATTCCGAGCAGAGAGTATGCAAAACTCTAAAACACCATCCTCTTTACAAAAGTCAAGAAGTTGCATTTTTTGTCTTGATCGCTATGAACAGAAGCGACACACATAACTGAAAAGCCCACAAAGAATACGGAAGGACGGGAGTTATAGAACATACGCAGCAACATCAGAAAATAAACCAACGCCTTCAATAGGATAACCGTCGACTTCAATATGAGACTGGTAAACAATAGATAACCTGCCAGCCATACTACAGGCGCTCGCGACGGACAGCAACAGAGATATAGGAAATATCAATCAGAGATGCATACGAAGATATATGAAGTATCCAGCAACAGCAAATGAAATAGAACCAATAAGGTATGAATAATTCAATACAAAATTTGTACGATAGGAGTGAAGAAAATCTCTCGCAGCTACTGAGATTTTAACAGTTATGGCTTTCTCATCTCACTAGTAGGCATTTATATTTGGCTATAATTGAACAGGTCCAGTCAAAAGAATTGGGGGATGTGGTCACTGTTCACCAATGTCCTAGTGCTAAGTATGAGATTGTAGTACTACCTCTGGTGCTAACTTTGGAGGATAAGAACAGTGTCACTTTGGATGCTGGTGGCACTGGAAGACAGGATTTCTACCATCTCAAGCTAGCTTCTCACTTTGAGATGGTTCTTGTATGCGAAGCATTTTGGCTTTCCTTTCATGCTTTATTTTTGTCTTCTTTGTTGCTGCTGACATATTTTAAGAATACATGTATTGTGAAGATTATGATTTGGAGACAGGTTTGGAGTTTGGTGAAGAGCTCAAATACGGATGGTTGCACAGAGAGTTCACAACTGTGATCAAGAATCATCACCCTTGCAAGGGTCAGAAGACAATTTGGAGGATTTTTGTCCAGAATAATTCAATGTCTGTGATTCGAGAGTTTGGGATAGAGAGCCCAGGGATTTAGGATTTGGTTCTCCAAGGAAATATTCTCTCAAAATTATGTATACATTTATGTAATCAGCAATTTTTGCTGTGCAAGCCTTGGGGGTGGGGGGGGTATCCCTTGGCAAGGTGTTGTCTTTTGAATTTTTGAAAGACAATGCAATAAGGGGGGCCGGGTGTGGGGAAGGGGGGAATGTTAATGTAACTATTTTGTATATTACCTTGTCCACCAGTTTAAATACTTGGTTGTTCGGTTACTTCTTTGGCAGTTTGGATACTCAACTGTCTTACTGACTTCTCCTTGTTTATATGCGTGAGATCTAATGAGAATATGACATAAATTCCATTTTGGTTTCTAATCTGCTCTCTCACACCATTATCATTGTCACCTGATTCAGTCAACAACATACATAGTTTTCCTAACATTTATCTGAAAACCAGATGAGATATAGAACAAAATGAAGGAATAAAGGAAGTGTAAAAAAGAATGGAAAGAGCCAAAAAATTACTTGTGAAAACGAGATCTATAGGACTTCATAGAATGTGTCTGAAACCTCTCCCTCAACTCCGTAAGGACAGACTGAACCTGCACATGCCGTTGCCAAGGACAAAGCAACTAAGACGAAAGCATTCAAATGTACTAGTGGCAACATATCAAAGGAGAAGCAAGAACTAACAAATTTCATGAAAACCCTCGAAGAATTAAAAACTTTTATATAGTACCATCCTCTTCCAGGTCTCTGCACTTAATAAATATGGTAATAAACTTCATTTTGATAATAAAGAATCATTGCAATCCAAAATCTAAATACCTCCAGCCCTGTAGTGAAGATGAGGGGGATAAAAGTTCAAGTGCTAAATATAACATAAATATTTTCAATTTTGAAATATGAAGTTTGTCTTGTTCATACCGATGTTAGACTAGCATATTCTGATGCAGATAATATTTCAACAGATGACTTCGCCAGCAAATGCAGCTGAAAGACTCAATAGTGATCAGAAATCAAGATACAGATTGGCAAAGAATACACACTAAGAACAGGAAAATGACTCAATCAATATAAGACCATAGCATCAACACCATATATGTTTCTCTTCAATATCTATGCACTAAATTGTTCTTGGCTAAAAATGTAGCTGTTCCTCGCAATTTTACAAATATCGTAAACAAGAATTGAATTAAAAAAACTTATGTGTCATAAAGGATGCACAAATACATGTGAGAATAAGCAGACGAATGCCTGAAAGCTGATAAATTATCATAATAGATCCACTCAATGAGTCCACATGAAGAATTTGTAATCTGATATTTTAGAATTCATTTTAGATTCTCCATAAATTCATGATAAAGACGGATGATATATATATATATATGCTCTACCCACACAGATCACCTATAATAAATAGCATTAATCATAACTTTTAAATATATGCCTTTACCTGACCAAAAGGTACGTAAGTAGGGAAACTGGGAATTCTGTGCCATTTTAAAGTTTCTCTACCTTTCATTTCATTTGCTCCAGTCACTTTATTCTTCCTGGAGAAGCTTTCATCCACATTAGGAAGTTGTCTAACAGATATGCCATCTGCCCCTTCTTGAATTTCTAGTGATTGTACTACCGGTGAAGAAGATTCTTTCAAACTTGAACCCAAGTTACCTTGTTCTGAAGTCTTGGTCTCTTTTTTACTTCTTCGAAGCCAATCTAGTTGTTTCTGAACTCCTGATAGAGGGACCAATCTGGAGAGTCTGCAAAAAGAGTTTTGAACAGGACCTAGACCCACTACCAAGCTTTCATCCTCAGTTTGCCTAGAGTTTTGCAGCCTTTCTCTCTCAACATTTGACTGATTACCAACATTATCTGAAGAAGAATTAAAGCTACCATACTGAGAATTATTTTCTGATAATTGTCCAGAATAATGTTGAAAATAAGCTGGTGACAAAATTCGAGGTACTACATCTTCGGGAATGCAGTATGTCCGAAAATGACATTGCCAACATTTCTTGTGAACATAACTGAAACATAGCACAACGATTCAGTCCTGGCAATTTCTTTTCATGTTTTATTTGCAATATAATATAGGAATGTGAGTGTCACCCAGAAAGAACATAAAATTCCAGAATAGATGCCAACCATAACAGCAGAATACTTACTCTCGAAGTTTAGCGTTTCCAACAGGAGGTTGTGAAAATGTAATGCACTTGACCGGGATGTCATACCCATCTTTCACTAATGAAGCTGATGGAAAAGCCCTTAAAATAGCAAGCGTCGCCAGCACTGCAACCTGCAAAGATAGAACATGCTGACAAACAAATCATAGCCTGGAAGGAAACAGCCTTGCTTGTCAAAGAGTTAGAACTAAGGTATTTGTACTTACTGCCCCACCCATGGAATGCCCACAAAGTACAAGCTTTAGATTCCTCTTTTGTGCAAGTCTGTATAGCTCTACAGCCGGAATACCTTTGGCACGGCCTAAAAAACCCTGCCACATGATGCTGGCTAACTATGGATCCAAAGATGAAACAATTTACTATGACATGGAGATTAAGTTAATTCCTGATCATTAAATCTCCCTATAGCAAAAATGATACTACACAATCAAACATGGATCAAGTGAGGATCAAAAATAAAACGCATATCAATGTTTTAATTGCTACGGAACATTTGGAAGTAACATACCATATGGGCAGCAGGTGTGAAACCACCTTCCTGTTCCTTTGTTTGCAGTATGGATCTCTCAGGATTTGATCCTATCTGACCACCCTGATACAATGTCCCTTTTTGGCTACCAGCTGTAGTGACTTTATTTTCTTCACTTGATTGACCTTCATTTTGTCGATTATCTTCCAGAATATCATCCTGGAAAACAGCTCCTTGGAATATGTTTGCATCTGTTATGAAATCCCTACACAGTTCATCAAGACATAATAATAACCAACAGAATGAATATGAAAAACCATGCAGCAATGATCATTCTACCAAAGTATTGCAGTGAATGGCATAGAATACAATTAAATTTCAAAGATTTATCATGAATATATATGTGTGGTAACTGGTTCACCTGTACTGTTTTGTTCCAATGAATGAAGCAAAAAGGGTGTCACCTGCTTCTGCCAATAAATACCTGCGAGTGACAGAGGAGCAAAACAATTTAACGTGCAGTATTTGAAAAATGTCTGAAAGAATGCCGTAGTGACCAATCCACAAGATCTTCCATGAATATTTAAACCTATTCTCCCCCAAGCTTCAAGGACAGGGGCAGCAGGGGACAGTGGGGCATGTATCGAGTACAGGGATACTTTTTGGCTATTTTTTAGGGGGCCAAGGGAGAGCTGTTAAAAAATAGAAATTTTTTTAGAAATATAAAGAAATGTCAAATATTCATATCATAACATTGACAAAGAATTCATCATAGGCAGTATGGAAGCTTAGTACATAACATTAGATTTGAATTGACATTCATATGAGAACTGACAAACAAATTAACAAAATTTTAATGCTTTCACTGTCAATGTGCATATAATGTATAACTTATGTGAGAACTACAACAAAATGCTCAAAGGTTGCAAGTTTCAACTATAAAATGACAAAACATAGAAAATATATAGCCTTCCCTAATCAGCAGATGCATTTTGCAGGTTTTGTATCAAAATCAAAGCTAAGAGTTTGAGTCGCTACCAGTATAAGGGGCTACCTCAGGCAATTGGAACCCCAACCAATCTCTCCTATGTCTCTCATTATCAATCTGTATAGCATCTTCAGAATCAACATCCCAACATAAGGCTAGAGTCTAATGATACTAAAGGGTTTATCAATCCTGCATCCACAAGACACTGTACAACTACAAACTATATGTCGCCTCGAGGTAAGGTTGTTATTCTTGATGAATTAAATGAAGCTATTTGTGGCCCAATTCCTCTGTGCGGTTGAGGAATTGATTACTTGTGAAAGAAAATGAATGACAAGTACCCTCAACTCTAGTGCATCCTTGCCAATAAGGTCAATTTAAGCTATTGTAGCTCTATACAACCTTGCCATTGGTTTGCTAAAGGTTGGACCACAAAGATTGATAAATGCAAGCCACTATGTGCAAAGTAAAGTAGATTCCTCTTCAATATACATTTTATGAAGGGCCCTCATGAGCCCTTCTTTCACCTCTTCATCATGAGATGGAAGCACTCTTCTAGGCTTAGCTACATACCATTTGTGATTTAGAGCATAGACTGCCATATGAAGCAAGATGTTCATAGTGTTCCACTATCGCATCACAATGGACATAAGATGCTCCTCATACAATCCCAAGGTATTGTCCCTTCTATAAATTGCTCGCTTAATTTGCCCAAACATGCTATCAAAGGTCTCATAAATCTCTCCAAGGCTAGGAGAGTCAATATCAACATATCTTATTACTCACACAATACGTTCAATGAAGGGCAAACATATCTGCAAGTGCAAACAAGTTACAAAAATTAAAATCTTCAAATAGAATGAATATATTTTACAAGTAGAAACCATTAATAAATTGCCATTTTAAAAATTCATTAATAAAACCACCTATCCACAAAAGATGACAATAAACTCTTGTATAGCTACATGTTGATGGGTGTTTTATGACTGCACGAACCCAAGAATAAAATACCAAGGTATCTTATCCTCTCTTGAGCAAAATCATGTGTATGCTAAGATTGCGAAAGATCATACAATTGACTCCAAGGTTCTTTTATGTCAGCTCTTGACAATGGATAAGCTCAATGGTTGATGTGATATGTTGGTATCACAAGGGGACTTACGCACTCGTTCTCAAGGTGATTAAAACAGTACTGGCTATGGGAGCTATTCGAATGATATGGCAACGAAACTACTTCTTTTTTTGTTTTCACGATACATGCTGCAAGTAAATGAGATAAGGGTTTAGGAGTTCTAATTTAATCCTAAGAAATTGAAAGATAAATACTGCTACAATGAAATCTACCAAACTTTGCTTTGTCAAATTCAACTACACAAAGCTGGTGCAATCTTCAAGGATTGTGCAAAGAATTTTCATATCCCAATGAGCACCATCATAATGAACAATGTGCATCAAAGATAGAAGTAAAGCATCCACATAAGGGCTCAAGACCAACCTTACACTGCGCTTAGGAATCACCTAAAAACAAAAGGTATGGGCAAAATGATTTCACCATACCAACATCATCAATCACATTCATCTAAGTACTTGAAAAATAAATCTACTTTAAATGAGGGAACAATGAAACCATGCAAGCACCAAAATGCTTCAAATTATCACCATGAAACCAACAATGAAAACTTTATTATCTTGTAGCTCTTAGCAACAATCTCAAAATTCACTCCTCTACAAATGAGAAGTGTACAGGTCTCAGATAACAATGGGTGGCCAGGATTGAAACAAAACCAATGACCCAAATCTTGCCACCTCAACCCTAATTAAGGTTAGAGCATGGAGAGAGAATCTACAATGAATGAGAAGGTGCACATGGACCAATCAGAAAAAGCCACACTTAGTGGGGAAGTGGTCAAAGTTGACCTAGAATGAGGCAAGATGCCCACTAAGCATTAAATAATTGTCTACCCAAAATAGGATATTCTCGACTCCCTTCCTTAAATGCATTGAATTTTGACTTGGAGACCTTTAATTAGCTAGTGGAGATTACTGAGTGCCATGTCAGCATGTTGGGTGCCATGTGAATTTGATAAATCATCACGGGCAATATTTTCTAACTGTATCATTTTGAGACCAAGGTCCCAAATTTGATTAACTCTTCTAAAACTATCTCTCCTTGAACAATTTCATCCTTCCATACACTTGCTTGAGAATTCACCTTCTTGAAATAGATTGGACTCCCTTGTCGATGATTTTGTCATTCTGGAATTTCTTCACACAGATGGTCTTGGATTTCCAAAGGAAATTTAAGATGTTACATTCTTCCTTCTACATTTGTACTTGAACTTTGATCTTTGAGGTCTTGGACCTTGAATGCCTTGAATTGGATTGCTTGAAACTTAGATGTCTTCAACATTGGAACTGAAATTGAATGTCTTCCTTGAACATCTGGAACTGGAATTCTTCCTCCTACAAAATAAAATATTTGACATAAGAATCATGCAAGGAATTTAAAATATAACACATAAAAACTCTTCCACATTTTTCTCTCTAAAAAATCCATTCTCATGCCTCTTTTCTGATTTCCAATCCACTTCATAATCACTTCTCAAAATTTCACGCCTTCTTTCTCTCTCCAAAATTCTCACACCTCTTCCTGTGATTTTTTAAATTTGCTTCAAAATTAATTTTCTACGGAATTTCTCTCTGATTTTTCTAACTCTGCAAATTCACCTCTTTCTTCTTAAAAGCCCAGGCCTTCTCTCTCATAAACTGTAACACCCCTCGGTATTGTAATGTGCCCTAAATGGTATCTGGCATTGTAATGTGCCCTAAATGGTATCTGGTAATGTAATGTGCCCTAAATGGTATATGGTATTGTAATGTACTTAATTGATTAGGTGTCTAAATTAACAATGTAATTATGTTAAGCAAACGTGAAAGTTTTGTTATTAAAGATGGATTAGTTAGTACAAGATTATAGATGGTACTAAGTAATCAATTGAGGCACTGGTTTTATTTATCTTCTCTTATGTTACGCTATTGTATTATTGGCTAATTGACGATTATCGTCACAAGGAATTAACTACAATTGTTTTGGCAAGTGGATGCAGGATCAACTGGCCCGAAAGGGGAAAAGGTATCATCGGGAAAGAGAAAGGAACATGGTCATGGTAAATGAGGAACGAACTTCGTTGACTTCTAGTATTGTGAGTATAAGGAAATCTTGTTGGCCAGGGTTCCTAGTTGGGTTAGGGGCATGGTGCTTACACCTTGGGTTAACCAATTTCCTCATCAACAACAACAATAGGGGTATGTCACCTTTATTAATTTAGAATTGTGTCATTGTTTTAGTCCCATGGCGGTACGTTGGATCATTATCGCATTATTATCACCTTAGAAGCCTTGGGGTGTCACCATGCGAGTATAAAATATTTTGAACCTTTTCGCTCGCTTAGTGACTAAGCAGAATCATAGAATTTTATTTTCGGCTTTTGCTTTAATTATTTTATTTTACATCCTTTTAATTATTTTATTCGACTCATCTTAGTATTATCTCTCCCGTGGAGTGTTTGGCGTTTGCTTTTAAATTTATCTTTTGGTTGTTTTTCGGGGAATTTCTGGAGAAGATGCTAGGTGGCGGAGTGGAGAGCTGAGTCACCCAGCTCGCGCGGAGGTAGTTGTAGGAAACCGTCAGTAGTGGTGTAAGGATGGCGGCATGTCTTTGATATAGGAGTTTTTATTTTTCTTTTTTGTGGGGAGATAGGATTGGCTCGGAAGTTGTGTTGAAGGAAGAGGAGAACAACAGAGCGAGAACAGTAGGAATAGGAAGAAGCCGTGGGGTCTTGAGTGGAGGGATTCGAACGTTGAAGCAGTCACGTCCAGCTTCCTCCTCCTTCCTTTCCTTACGATTTCTAAAACTGCATGTACATGTTGAAAGAGAACCTTGCAATTGTTATGCTGTTTATGAATGTTTCGGGAGTGTGCTTCCATTCTTTATGAATTTAATACTGCATACACATGTGAAGTGAACTTTTCTATTACTATGTTGTTTATGTATGTTTCGGAAGTGAGCTTCCATTCCTTACTTTTTTTTAGTGCGGCATAAGCATAGTTGGAAGTGAGTCTTTTCTTAATCTTTTTTTGGTTATGCATGTTGAGAGTGAGTTTACATTCTTTTCTAGTCTTCTTTCATTTCTAGTATAGCTTGTTAAGACTGTATGACTGGAAAGAGAACTTAGTTTATTTCCAATACTTCTTGTTAAGTCTGCAAGTATCGGTAGTGAGCTTCAGTCCTCTTTAAATAAAATTGTTGTGCATGCGTGTTTCGAAGGTGGGATGTTACTCCTTCAATCTTCTTGTTGTTATACATAGGTTTGAGTGGGATCTTTCATTCTTTCCAGTCTCCTGGCCGTGGCATACTTACAGAACTTGAAGTCTTCCTTCCCTTCAGTTATTTGATTAAGGCTACATGTTTCGGAAGTATTAGACAACCGATTCAGCTGATGCCGAACCACCAAATCTAGAAACAGCAGAAATATTGCATATGGTAGAAGACCAAGTTAGTGAATGCATTGTAAATTTAACCGTTGAATGAGTGCGTGAGCTACTCTGGTTGACGGACAGTCGCGGTTACTCTCCTATGTCAGCATGACCAGACACTTAGCATGGATAGTGTTCTTGGAAGACTAGGGAGATTGCATAACTGCAAAGGCATTTAGTAATTCCTTACCTCATCGACATAGAGGAACCCTTAGGAAGACTTTCCGATCACTGAAGTAAGAACCTGGCAAATGCTCGGTCGGGCAGCCATGGTTATTACCAGATCTTGTACATGATTAGAAACTACTTGAGCTCTAGTGAAAGAAATGGATAAACGTGTATTAGAACCCATATTCAATCACCACTCCTAGAAATATGGGTGATTGAACCCCAAGCATAATGGATCGGGTGAAAGACTGACTAGCATGATATACATCAAGATTAAAACCTTGGCCAAGGTGTACTACCGTTGAGTCAGTACAAGTCAGGTTAAGGTACCGGATACAAACTTAGTCTGGAGTCAACCGAATTAGCAGTAGCTATAGGGTTGAACGAATTGGTTTGTAGGAACCTTGCACCAGTTCCAAGTTTTACTATGACCATGCTCCTGCTTGTGGAGGGCCGGGCCATTTCAGTTGAAATGCGCAGGGTAGGATCAGTTGATCCATGGTTGGGTGGATAAACGTCGTGATGATATCTTTTCCCCCTATATCTCTCCCTGGATTTCAGCATCATATTTCATCAAGCGTTATGTATGTATGGATTCCTTCATGCTCTTTTATTTACGCGTATGTGCTTGGAAACTTTCATTCTTTTATAAGGAAATAGGAATTAGATGTTATTTAATTCTGCTCTGTCGGCAAGTTAATATTTCCTGTAATTAGATTACATTGCTCAATTGTTAATACTGTAATAATGTTGTTATCATGTTTCAAAAAAAAAAAGTAAACTTTGTTGTCTTCTTTTCAAAACTTGTATTTCCTTTGTTCTTGTTCAACCAATATTTTAGGCTGTTACATAAACTCTCTCCTTCACACCTCTCTAGAAACTTAACTTTGATGTGGAAATGAAATGAGAATTCATCTCTTATATAGGAATGCAGCCATTAACTTGCTAAATTGGCAATGAGTTAAATTTATGCAGTTGCATTCAATATCCTTCCAAATTGCCATTCTGGGAGAGATTCTTTCTCATCCTCCTACAAGTTGTCAAAAATCTTCCTATGTTAATCGCCAAGTGTCTTTAGTTTCCATTATCTCCAAAAGATTCTATTTTGAGCATTTAACTTCATTGACACACCTCCCTCATGTGTGCATACTTGAAGAGGGTGGAATGTCCTTTAACTTAGGTAATTTAATTATCTCCAAAGTTTATAATTGAGGGACACTTTACACTATTCCAATGTTTGATTAAAATTAAATTCCACCACCTCCCACATTCAACCAATTTCAAATCAATCTTTGCAATTTAAATCTTTGATTTTCCACACTTGGCCCAGTTTTAAATTCATCTTTGCAATTTTTCCCATGGATGTTAATTGAACATAGGCATAAATTTCCAGGTCTTTCAATTTTTATTAAATCAATCTTTGCAATATCACCTCGGGTGTGAATGGGATGCCTAGAAGAATTTTGAATACTTAGAAAACTCTTTGTAATGAATTCTTCTCATTGGGCATGCATTAGACTAGGTGGTGGAATTTCCAAGTCTTGAAGAATTTTGACATCTCCACATAATGCCATGTCTTGGGTGCAAATGAGACTCATAGGAGGATTTTGACACTTAACCAAATTTCCATGGTCTTGTAGGATTTCCGCTAGGGAGCGTAGTTGAAGCTACGAGAAGGATTTTCCACCCTTTGAAATAATTCCTTGACCCTCTAAGAATCGCGTTCTAGGGCACATTTGAAGCAAGCAAGACGAATTCTTGACTTTACACATTTTCCCTAGCCGGGTGGAATTTGCGCTATAGGGCACACTTTGAGCTTGGTCAAGGATTTTAGCACTTTCAAACATTTCCTTGTCTTCTTGGGATTTGTACTCTTAGGCGCACTTTTGCATAGCAGGATTTTTATCCTTGGGCGCAATTCCATGCCCATGAAGGACTAATGCTCTAGGGCGCAAATCAACCTTGGAGGCAGATTTTTTCCTTTTTCAAACTTTCCTTGGTATGTGTGAATGAGCGCTCATGGGTGCATATAGAGCTTGATGAAGGAATTTCAAACATTAGCGCAAATCCTTGCTCAAAGTGGATTAGCGCTCTAGGGCGCAATCTCATCATGTAAATGGAATTTCACTTCTCTTTGAAATTCCTTGCCCCTCTACTACTTGCGCTTTAGGGCACATATAGACCTTGGTGATGGATTTTTGGTACTTTTAAAGAATTCCTTGGTGCTTGGAAAATTGCACTCTAGGGTGCACCTAGAGCTTGGCAAGGAATGTTTTTGCATACTTGGTCATTTTTCAACTTTCTCCCTATCTATCTTGGATTTGTGCCCAAGGCACATTTAGCACTATGTAGAAGAATTTTCATTCTTTGAACATTTCCATGACACCTTCAAATTTGCGCCCATAGGCACATATTGACTAGGTAGAAGGATTTTAGCATTTTTGAAATTTTCCTTGGCCAGGTGTGATTTGCGCCCAGGGTGCATATGGCCTTTTGTGATGGCTTTTTTGAATACTTAACCATTTTCAACATTTCTTTAGGCCATTTTGATCAACACTTTGCATTTTTTAATTTCCTCAACTTTGACCAAACTTAGCCATTTTTTAATTTCCTCAACTTTGACCAGACTTAGCCATTTTTTAATTTCCTCAACTTTGACCAGACTTCGCCATTTTTGCTCATTCTCCCTTCTAGATGCTTTTCAAAGACATTCATCAGACTTAACCATTTTTCATGCTTTTCCCTTCTGGATGCTTTTCAGAGACGTTCATCGAACTTAACCATTTTTCGTGCTTTTCCCTTGCTTTTTCACTTTCTTGGGTGCTTTTTCAAACTGCTTTTTCTGACTTAGGGTTTTTTAGACCAACTACACCCTCTGATCACATTTCTGAATATAGATATGAATACCATTCTTTCTCCTCTTTAGCCAAAGCTCATCAATTGCCAGGACAAACCTACCAAAAATAGACTTACTATAAATAATAAATTTGTCCAAACATGAAACTAGGGCAAACTAGAACTTACTAAAATTAGACATCCCTAAAAAATAGGAAACCCTAAAAAACTCAAAATGAAGCCAATCTGAGACCTAGTAAAAGTTACTAAAAATAGAAATTCCCTAGAAACTAGGAACCTCTCCAAATGACTTGAAATTTCACCAGTTCATTCTTCGAAGGATTTTCAACTCAACACTTGATCCAAATTCGCATTTCTTAATCAAGAAAGCCTTGAAAACTAAAACCCTAAAAAGGCAAGAAACAACTTTCCATTCTAGACTTCACCAATTTCACCAATTCTCATTTGAACAAGAGGAGCCTCAGAGGACTGACACTAGAACCACCAAGAACCAAAGCCAAAAAGACCACGCAAACCAAAAAGTAGTAGGTCCCCATTTGCAATGGGGCGATGTGTGAAAAGGTTGCAACACTACCCTTGTATTCTTTTTTGCACAAATGGCATAGTCATAGTCTACTCCCCTTGAGTTTTATTTCTTATCCTTATCCATTCATGATGCAAATTGTAAGAAAGGTTTCTCAAGGTTAAAAGGGCCTTTTACATAGTCTTGACGAGTTTGGAAGGAAATTCAAATGAGTTTGTATTTGCTTGTCCTGCTACATTCCCACTCTCCAAAGAATCCCCAATGGCTGCATACTTCTATGAGTTCTAGCTCTACTTCTTTCTTGCATTTGAACTTCATCCTCCTCACCATCACTACTCTCACCACTACTAATGGTTTATTTTGTTAAAAATTCAAAAAGCGAGCTGCGCATTCAAATAAAAGGAAAAAAAACAATTCACAATCATTGCCTCCCTATGTGTTAAAAAATTGCAAAAAAACTACTAAAAAAAATTTGAAAAGAGCTTTTAAAAATGCAAAAACAAATGTAAGATTAAGAACTCACTTCTACTGTAATAGGTTTGATGCCCTAATATCCAATTTCAACTATTGTTCTCTCCTCTTTCAACTATTATTCTTTCCTCTTCCAATCGCTTCTGTATATTGGAATAATATTAGATGATTATTAGAAGATAAGGTTTACAGTTGTAATAAAATCACTTTAGTGCAAGCATTTTTACTATTGTTTTAGTTTGCTATTTTAGCGTTGGGTGAGTCATGTTATGTTTACCCTTTTGCATGGTTCCATCCTCCAATACCTATAAGGAAATGAACCTCTTTGTAATCAGTATCCTGTCATTTAATAGAATATTAAAATATTGTGTTCTATTAATTTTTACAATATGGTCTTAGAGCAGGTCACATGATTTACCAGTTGCAACAAAAGGGTTGTTCCTAGTAAATTCCGAAGCTATTTTTTTATTTAAGATAATCATAAAGTTTTTCTCAATGTGGCATAGCAAATGCAAGGATTTGAAGATTAAATCACGTCGGTTTATTTTTGGCAGAGCCTATGATAGTTTTCAAGATGTATTTGCATTAGTTTTTTCCATTGAATCACACCATTATTTTCTTCTAAAACTTACCCTAGGTTCCTAAGCAAATTTTGCAAGTTTTGTTATTCTAGAAATCGTGTTGTTTACTATGGAAATATGCATCTTCTTTCCAAGGAAAATTGTGACAAATTTTATAAAAGATCGCAAGAAAATTTTATAAGTAAAAATCGCATGGAATTTTTTTTGCAGGTCATGCATGCAATTAAGATTATCGAAGATGCCTGTTTTAGTAAAGTAAAAGTCAGGCGACACAAAAACATTTCAAGAAAAAACCATGACATCTTTTTTTATCAGCAAATTATCTGATGATGACTAGGGTTTTTATCAGTGCGGTAAGGTTTTAAAAGTAGTTTTTTATCAATTCATCTCTGTTTTTTCTTAGTTCTACAACAGCTAGGGCATAAGGTTTCGGGATTTGTTTTGTCCAGTTATTTTAAGAGGATTTTTATCAAAGGTTTTTGTTGGTTGTTCAGTGCCTCACATGTGAAGAGTTCTGTGGGCAAGTTGGGTTTTAATATATGGTTGTTGTTGTCACATAAAATTGCACCTTGTTGGATTAGATCCAGCATTCCAATGACATAATTGAAACAACCTCAAGGTGTGGGACCCAAGCAGATGAGTTTTAATCTTTGGAGAAGGCTGGCTTCCTCTCTAATCATCTAGGTGTGAGTACTAATCTAAACCAGCACTTGAAAATCCTATTCTAATCCTATTCTATCCACTTTCAGAAGGAAAGAGGAGAAAGATATTGCAGAAATGAAGGGGAGGTGATACACCAAGATTAGAATTGTTTCTCCCTGCTCATAATAGCACAACACATTAATGAAAAAATCAAAAGACTTACACAGTTCTCTACTTCATTAGTTTCTAGAGGTACATATAGAGGTTAGGGTTTGATAAGGTGCTGGAACGAAAGAGGTATTCACGACCAGCAACCACAGTAGGGTTTTACAAAGCACATACGCATAGAAAATAAGAATTTTTTTAAACCCTGAGGTGATGTGTAGGATTCAAATTTGGGCCTTGGGGCCATATTAGGTTCAGGTTGACCTGTTTGGTCGTGTGTGTAGGGAGCATACAAAATCATGAAAACAAATTCAATTGTGATCATCAATGTTATGTAATTCTATCTACTGGGCACTTTATGTGCAATTATTTTGTGGACAAAAACCCATTGATTGCTAGGTTCAACAGTGAAAACCCTTTGGTTCTTGGAGGGCATCCTCGCTCAAGGAGTGCATTGGAGCCTCAAGGATTTGTAGGAGTTCAGTAAGTCAATTATGAACATTGTTTGTTATTGTTGTGTCATTGTGTGATGTGTCATAACCATAGTTTGCAAACTCTGCAAGTACTCTCCGAGTTGTCAAGTACTCTGATTTTTTTTGCTCCACAAGTTTTTACAAGTTTAACTCTCTAGTTTTTATAGTCATAGAAAAAACATGAGTAAAAATGTCAACACGGGTAAAACGCTGGTTAAAACAGAGTTTTAACATGCTTTTTTGGCTATAAAAACATACATTTTCTCTTTTAAGGTGTCAATTTTTTATTTAATACATTTTACAATTGAATTTTGCAAAAAAATGTTTTTCAAGAAATTTTAAATTTTAGTACTTTCTAAGTTGCTGAGATTTTGTTAAGTATTTGTCAAGTTTTGTATGAGCCGAAACTTTTCCAAGCGAACTATGCTCATAACAATCCTTTGTTGTAAAGATAGAATTATAATCAATAGAGTTATGGTTGGAGTTTCGAAACATTTGTGCACGTTTATGTATGTTGTTAAATGTAATTGATTCTATTGTTGGACATGGTTAGCAAGGAGTGGTTAATGTTATTCACTGAATATTGTTGCTCATATTTCAAATCTTGATTTTTAAATAACTAGGAAGATGAACATTATAGTGGTAATACAGCATCTTTCCTGCCAGCCTATGAATGTGTGATGATGCAGGCTCATGCAGACAAATAATAGAAAAATTTGGTACTTGCGAAGCGAAAAGAGAAAACAGGCAACTGTGGGTGATCAAATTGAAGAAGGCCACTTCAGAGAGGTCCTCAGAATTAAAAACAAAGAGCTGGCTAAAGAATTTCAGTCATCCCTAAGGGAAACTATGGGGAAAATGGTAAAGACCTTGAAAGAGATGCATCAAGGGACTATTTTGGAACCTACTTCAAATGGGGTGGAAGGACGTAAATCAACATCTTCAGTTAACCCAGCTTCAAAGACATTCAAAGCAGGATGTCTTAGAGAGAAAGGAGACAGAATTCCTAGAAATAGAACAACATGTATCCCCACAAGAGGAAATGTTGAAGCGTAGTAGGCTTTAATGTCCCTGAGTAGGGAAGATGTGCCCCGATGGCCACATGTCTCCGACATGGTGGTTAGGGCGCCACCCACAACCGTTAAGGGTAGCACCATGAGCATTCCACTTGGGCATTTGAGGCTTTATGACAACCCCATATAGAAACATGGTTGTCAAGGCATATCTCTTGCACACAGGGACATTACAGCCCACCACAATCCACAAATCTCGACCTTGAGACCTCAACTAATATACCACTAAGGGTGAACCAGCACACCAAAAGACTAGTTTGGAGGCGAAGGCAACACCCACAGGCATTAAGGTGGCCCCGCAGTCATTCCACCAAAGCATCTAGGGCTTTACATCGACCCATATAAACACATGGCTATTGAGGAACATCTCCCATGTGCATGGACATAACAACCGACCATGCTCCGCGAGTCTTGACCTCAAGACCTCGGCTCTGATACCACTAAGGCAAAACCACTACACCAAAAGACCAGCCTAGTGGTGAGGCCTACACCCGCATGCATTAAGGATGTCCCTACATGCATTCCACCCAAGCATCTAAACCTTTATGACAACCCCATACAAACATGCGACTGCCAAGGCACATCTCCAATACACGAAGCATTACTGAACACCTAACTTTGGTTAAGTGAAATTATACTAAATATTTGTCAGTGATCAAAGTTGATCTAGGCCCAACGACGACCCCGACGGACAAACCCTATTTAATAGATTTAATGAGGTTGTGCGAAAAAGGTTTATTCAAATTATGTAGAGTGCAAATCAAGGAAGGCAAAAAAGACAATTGGCGACATAGGTAGAACCATAAGAGCAAAAAATATAGCATGCTAGTTTTGTACAATATCTATGAGAATAGATGTGTGATGCCTATGTCTTTGCTTATTTTTGTACAATCTTCTAAGAATGTCTAACTACAAATAATAGTAATGTACATTAATTTACAAAGAGGGAAGATGAAATGCCAACTAGAACCAAATTGTTTCACAATTGCCTCAAAATGGTTCCTAGCCACTAGATAACCATAATATTCAAGTTAGGACTTATGGTGTGACACAAGGTGTTGAATGGGATGAGGATCTTGCTGACAAGACTACAAGAACTGTCAAGCAACTCCAAAGATTTGCAATAAGATTTGGTAACCCATATCCTCCAAGATCAACCACCCATCCTTAAAGAGCAATGATCCTCATTACATGCAATTCAAAGCAAAAAAGTGTCTAAACAAATTAGCAGCCTGCAGCTTCATATACCTCTTTCTAAGGAAGGTATTTTACCTTGCTTGTCAGCATGTCTATTTGACCATAGCATCAATGTATGGATCCAATGCTACAAATTGAATTAATCTCTGACTAAATCTATCAAACAATGGTGGAAAGTAATGATGCAAGAGATTGACATTGAAGACTAGATGCAACCCATAATAAGAAGGAAGAGTAAGTTCGAAAGTGTTGCTTGGTGATTGTGTTGGGCCTATACTAACGAGAGGAAGCTTACAATAAAGTTTTGTTAGTCTTTTTGTAGGTGTAGCTAGACTTAATCACCAACATAATGGTGCGCGGTGTGCTATGCTTATCATGACATTGCTTGTATTTTACATTAGCCTACATACTTATCTACACTTATGTTGAATGTGCTTAATAAATTGAACAACTTTGTCAACTTCCTTTTGAGTTAAAGGAGTTGCTTATATTGAAGGTGAAACAAGATAAGCTACATCAATGGGTGCCTGAATTTGGAAACCCAAGAAGACTTGAGATGAGTTGTGTGTCATAGAGTTGTGGAAAGCTTTCTTGTACTATGTTGAATGAAAGTGGAGATTTCATCCTAACTGTGATGCTTCTTCAGATTGTACACCCGAAGGATAAGTATTATCTATTTACTTCTTCCATCTATCCATCAATCTAGGGAAGGAATGAAATAGAATTAGTTCAACTTTGTGTCTATCGTAGACCAAAGCACTTTCTAGAAATTGCTCAAGAACCTTTTGTCACTATCAAACAAGATAGTTTATCGAATTCCAAAGTGATCCATACATGTTGAAAACATAGTTCAATTGTTTCTAGAGTTCTGAAAGCTTTCTTACAAGGAATCAAAATCGCAATCTGTAAGAATTTATCGACTACAACATAGACATAATCATTACGGTGCTTAGGAGTAGGGTAGCTTGAGAGGGCATCCATGGAGATAAATGCCCACAATCTCGTTGGAACTAGCAAATGTGTGTAGAGACTTTGCTTCATGTTAACCGCTTTAGCAATTACACACGCAGTACAAGAATTGATGTATTTAGCAACATATGACCTAAGTGTGGCCAAAAGCAAAACTTTTCCAGCATGACAAGGATCTTTTCAAGTGTACTACAAGTTACATACCTTGCTGAAATGAGCCTCCCATATTAGCTTTTGCCTCCCTACCTCATGGACAATGCACAAATCCCAAGATGAATATAGGAGTTCACCTACAAGTAGAAGCAATTTTTCATCGATATCTGCAAGGGACAATCTCAAATGGATACAATCCTAACTATTTGTCACTTGATTACTTCACTCTCCAAAAATCATCTACAATATAAAGAAGCATTAATTTAAGGCAGTCTAGGAACCAATCAATAGCATACCTATACTTCAAAACAAACTTTTGCTCTAAATCATTAAAACCCAACTTGGACATCATGAGGAATGTTAGTCCTAAAGGGTCCAAGAATACTGAGAGGGGTGAATCAGTATACTAAGATATCTGCAAATTTCCACTTCTTCAACTCAAAACCAACATTCACAAGATTACCTATTTGATAAGCAAATGAAACTTTATTGAATAAACACAACCAACACATAACACAGAGATTTTCACGTGGAAACCCAAATGCATGAAAACCAGGGTGGGTATGATGACCCACAAATAATGTACTCTTTTGAAGTACGCCCTGTTAGGAGCTTAACCCTGTTAGGAGTTTCCAAAGACAATGTTAGGTGCCACCCAGTTATGGGATTTACCTCTAGCCCTGTTAGGAGCTTTACCCTATTAGGAGTAACTCTATTAGGAGATTTCAAACTCAAGTTAATGAGCCACTTTGTTAAGAGATTTACAAATAAGAGCTATTAGGGTCTACCCGGTTAAGGGATTTACAATAGGAAAACCTGTTAAGGTCACTTGATCTGGAAATAGCAACTCCTTTGTCTGATCAAATCCTCTGTAACACATACATTCTCTTCTCAGAATACTCTGGTACACCCTGGCTTGATCGCACCTTCACACCCACAATCTACACAAACAAATCTTCGATTTCATGATATAAATATCACTGCTCAAGCCCTAAGCCTTCCATCGCCCTAAATCTCACCTAACACATTTGAAATCACTTTTTCAATCTTCGCGCTCAGAGAGATCGCGCCAAAACACACATCCCAATTAAACAAACATCTCTACCAAACAGGTCGGCCATAGGATAGACCCTTACAATTTATTTTATCAAGAACAGTCAAACACGTTTTGACCAACTCAGCCTTCATCTTGATAAAACGTCTACCTTGATCAATGAAATGCCAACACATCACCATAAATGAATTGAAACGCGTCAACATGACAACTGGAACACATTATTCATCGCAACTCAATCATCGGTCGCCAATAAAAGATCTACCATCGGTAGCACAAGAGCACTGTCACCTTTCACTGAAAAAACTTATGTAACCACAAAACATGCTCACTGATCATCCAAAACAGTCGCGGTCATAACCATGAACTCAACACAGTATCAACACCATAATTCTATGATCACGCCACCTGACTCATCATAGATTTGATAAACCAATCAAATCATTCATTGCCAGTCACAAACTGTTCTAGCAGTTCCCTTGTCATACTTCAATCAATCATAACTTACACAAATCATACATTCAACAGTTGTGATCATACAATTATCATCTAAAGACATTCCCAAGTGTCTCTTAAGGATCGCGACCACTGAAACCACTTACAACACAATGTTCATCCTTCTCACATACTTGGCAACACACTAAGAACACTAGGTCAATACTTGACATCAATGACAACACAATAATGATCATCTCAACACCAAATTTGTACCATCACATCACTTACCATCTCAGTTACCGATGCGCCCTGTTTACGGGCTGATGCGGATGCGGGTGCGTGCGGGTGCTGAAGCTGGAGCGGGTGCTGCCTGGGTGCTGTCTGGAAGCGCATCCCAGGCGCCCGGATGCCTGTGG